>NAOQ01000313.1:15562-25928 GCA_002751075.1 Ichthyophonus hoferi
GGAGTAGTACCAATAATAGTAATGATTATAGTAATAATAATAGTAATAATAATAATAATAATAGGAATAGTACCAATAATAGTAATGATTATAGTAATGATAATAGTAATAATAAAAAAAGGAATAGTATCAATAATAATAATAATCATAGTAATAACGATAATAGTAATATAACATTGTACAAGGCACACTAAAAAAAAAACTTTTTGTACTATCATTCAGTTTTTGCTATTATATATTAATGTTATTTTTATTAGTAATCACAATGAGAAATGAAAGGGAAAGGAAAAAAGGCATGTCATTTATTATTTTATTAATAATAATTGATATTGAAATAATTGTATGCACTATTTTATTAGTCATAATTAGTATTTAGCCATTAGCATGCACTATTTTATTAGTAATAATTATTATTTAATCAATAATAATAATACATTATATCACTTTGAATTTTTTAGGTCTGTCGCCCAGGCCTAGCAGGTCTATGGCCCCTCTCATTAGGCCTCGGCACGTCATATTCACGTCATCCACAGTTTGGGGGCAGGAGACTCTCTTGGGCATCACAGGTGAGCTGTATGATTGAGTGTGTGTCATTGTTGTGACTATATATGATTTTATACCATTATACCATTATGTTATCATACTACTATACTATTATCCTATTGTACTATTCTATTATACTGCTAAACTATTCTTCTATTATATTGCTATTACTATTATATTATTATACTATTAGACTATTACACTACTATTATACCATTATACTATCATACTATCATTTATGCGTACACACACGCGCACACGTACGCACAATTTTGCTATTATATATTTATATACCTACACAATCCCACCTGCAGATTTTAGTATATTTTAAATTATTCAATGTGTATTTTCATTGGTACACTGATGTGCATGTGTCTATGATTCTATATTTCAAGGTCTATACTTAAATTTTTATAGACAAACATTTATTGGGTATTGTTTGTGTTTGCTTGTGTATAGTCTTATTCCTTTTGTTTAACGTTCAGTTGTGGGTAAGTAGTAATATATATATATATATACGTGTGTGTTTGCTTGGATTGGCTGTATAGATATATACCAAAATATTATTTATTGATGTACTGCTATATTATAAATACTTGTTATATATATGTAATTTAATGTTTATCTCTATGTGTTTATGCATATTGTTTGAGGGAAAGCACTAATAAGTCAATAGACTAAATATATCTTCAAAATTTTATAACTAAATTATGATTGGTGGGGGACATGCAGGTACAGCCAGCCCAAAGGAAGTCCGCTCAGCTATTGATCCTAGGTCATACATATACGTCACCGGTATGTATATTCCCCTATAACATCTTTTTATTTATTTTTAAAACTCTATTCTATGTATGTGTCAATAAAATATTATACTCTCTAGATAGCTAACCACTAAGATATCTTTTTATAGGTTAAGCGGGAAGGAATTAGCCAATCAAGATGGCCAATAAAGCAATTTGATCAACTTTTTCACCTATCAGATTTATCCAAATACTCCTATACTAATATGAAGCAATGGTATCCACGATTGATTCGAGTTGATGACGTACAATTACGTAATATGAAAGGTAGAAAAATATGGAAATTTTATAGTTTGATACCCCCCCTATACAATATGAAATCAATTTTCCAGCCTGTGGTGGCAGGGATGCTCCAATTTTTCAAGCCAAGGACTCCCCTATCTGAGGTGCATAACCAAGAAGATACCTATGTCGATCATGGGGGAGATGATTGGTCTACTGCTGGTGGTCGGCCAAATAGAACCGATATGAGTATGGAGGAAAGGAAAAGACGGTATGTCATTGGCCATTTTAATTGTTTATATATATATATATCTTTCTCTTTCCTCCTTCTTGCTTTATATCTGCATTTCGTGGGTCTACTTTATCTCTATTTCTTTCTCTTTCTCTTTGTATTTTTCTCGTTTATACTCGACTCTGGTGTCGTATGGTATGTAATATAGATATAATGTAGTATATAGGATATAGTAGATATTATATAGTCTATAGTCTATAGTATATAGGGTATAGGGTATAATATATAGGGCATAGTAGATAGTGTATAATCTATATTATATAGCATGTATTATATAGTATACAGTGTATAGTTTATAGTAGATTGTATATAGAGTATAATATATAATATATAGTATATATGTGTTTCTCTCTCACCCACGCCATACACCCAATGATAAATACCCACATCGTGTATTTAAGACTCTCTCCCCACCCCTCCCTAGCAACCAGGAAAATCTGTCATGGGTGTATCTTCAACTACAGGAGGACCTACCGGACTTCTTTGTTAGAGAACAAGACTATACTATATATAATGGTGATATTAGATTTGAGGAGGACGTCACTAGACTTCATATTAAATTTAATGGCATTAGGTTGTATAGGTAGGTGTAGGTAGTAAATAAATACACAGAGACATACAGACATACATACATGCAGTTGTAAACCCCATCCCTGTTACTATCTCTAACATATTTAGTTCTTATAATTATGCCTATTGGCTTACTATTAGCCTCAACTTCCTTCTCTCCCTAGTAGTCCTTCTTTCTTTCTATGAACCCCACTGCATCTTGCCCTCATTATCTGTCTACTCCAATCATTTGACTTATACTTGTGAGCATAGATTTGTTAGCCAATCAAAATTCAGATATATAATTTATGCTTGTAATTATGCAGTCGATATATAAGGAAATATGGAAATATAAGTGGGTATATACAGGAAAATGTAGAGATAAAAACATGTATATATTTATATGTTTATCTTTTGGTATTTACCCTTCTTGTGGTTGCTGCCTTGCCAGAACAATGATCAATTCAATACGTTGGACATCTTATCTATGTTTCTCCGATATTAAACTAAGTATCATGTCGATTACTAAGCATCAGGATGAAATGGAGGTAGGTTCCCATGGGTTGTTGTTGGTTTTTGGGTGCCTTATATGGTATATTGTGTTGTATTGTATTGTATTATTGTGTAGTATTGTTTATTGTATTATGTGGCATGTGTTTTATGGTATGGAGTTATTGAGTATATTATATTATATTACGTATTGTATTGTATCGGATTGGATTACAATGAGTTTAAGTTGTGTACTATATCGTAAGATGTGTTATTATATTCTATCATATCCTAACACAGCTTACCATACCATACTATATTATACCATACCATACTATACTATACTTTATAACATATCTTATCATACCGTACTGTATTATACTATACTATACTAGACCATACTCTATAACATTCTATCATATCTTACCATACCATACTATATCATACCATACCATACTATACTATATTTAATAACATCCTACCAGATCTTACCATACCGTACTATATTTTACTATACTATACTAGACTATACTATATAACATCCTACTATATCTTACCACATCTTGCCATATCTTACCATTTCATATCATTCCAGATCCGAGTACGTTGGCAGGCCGCAGCCACGCGATGGTCAGCTAAATTATATTTAGATGCCTTCTCTGTATTTAAAGTGGACGGCCGCGGCACTATTGTAGAACACAAGTACCAGTACTCCCTCATATAACTATAATTCTTCTCTCTCTCTCTCTCTCTCTCTCTCTCTCTCGTACTATGGCCCTACATTTTTTATTGTGTGCGTCTGTCTATTATTATGATTATGATTATTATTGTTTTTATTATTATTATGATTCTGCTTTTTATTCTAGTAACTATCATTGTGTTATTATAGTTTCTTGATGTTCTTGCTTCTATCATGATATATTTTGTCTCTATATCTAGTATTCATATCTGTGACATAACCACGATACTATAGTATACTCTATTACACTATATATACTATGCATCAGTCACTACGTACCACCCAGCAGCCGCATTCTAATTCATATTTCTTCTATATTTTGTACTGCACTCAATCATACTTATAGCTTACCTTACTTATTGTATATCTACATTTACAAACTACACCATTAGTACGACCGGTATCGTTTGGATTATTATTTATTATTCCTTGCCTACATCTTATCCTTTGATTCATGAAGTATTATTACAAAGACGCAACCCACCTATGAATATATGGATATCCTATATACTCGACCATGTAACATCCGAGGGTATTCTAATTTGAGTTAGACTAGTCTATTCATAGCACCTCCAATCAAAATCATTTCTAACACAATGTTGCAATGTGATTGGAGGCCACTCCTTGTATTGTCATGTGATCTATAAATATGACGTTGTTGTTTACGTGAGTGTGCTTGATAACATTGAAATAAGTATCTGTATTTCACGGAAAGTCAGACATAACTTACATTATATTCTATTATAATACAATACAACGTAATGCAATATCATGCATTACAATACAATACAATGCCATACCATACCATACCATACTATACCATACCTTACCTTACCTTACCTTACTATACCATGACACACTATACCATAACAAACAATTCGTTCATCTATACAGGTGCAACAAGGTAATGCGGGACTATCAATTTAGACTTAGACGCAGTCCACTATTCTGGGGCCTACTAGGTCTAACTCACCATCCCGTGGGATCCCCTATAGCTGCATCTACCCGACAATCAAACCTTTGAACAATGCTTATACGCTTATTATTTTATTGTGTACATATAACTGGTATAACACTTATAACATTATAAATCATTTGAATGATAGGTGTACTTCATTTAGCTCCAGCTGGTTCTGGGTTATTTTTACTGTACTTTAAGTAATGAATATGATTGGTTAAATATATGTTTGAATTTTTGTAACATATTTTAAAACTAGATATTTAATTAAAATGTGTTTAAATTTGATTATGATGTTTTTAATCCAATGAGTGTTCGTTATTAAAGATTATAAAGTTGCAAAATATGTACTCTGAAAATTCTTATTAATTACTAGGCCTTGTAATTGGTAATGAACCAATGACGGATAGGATTTTCTTAATTAACCCTTTATAATTTTTTGTGTTACAATTGCCTATCTTATTGGCATGATGTATCATGGTGCGTGGGAAGAATTCTATATTTGACTGGTTCGGGGTATATCAAGTAGTCAGGTTGAACCAACTGACTTGCACTATGTAGTTGACAATTACTTACATATGGTAGAAATAATACCTATAATCTGTGAGGTGTACACTTACATCTAGTGAGGAAACCTTTATGTACATACTATATTACTAGTGAAAATATACTGAGACTATAAGAGATCACAGCAATGGTGTGATTGGTATTTGCATGGTTAGTATATAGTCTATCAAAACCTATTATTCTTATTTACATACACTAAATCCATACTTGATATTATGAGATACTTACATGTTCAATTTAGTTGATATTGTTATCTATATCTCCGGTTCCTAACTATACTCCATTTTAATCACGCATATATATATACTACTTATTATTTTCTTTTTCTCATTAAAATATCCCAATAAAATCTATATTGAACTTAATATACATATCATTTTATACTAGTTGTAAAGCAATTGAAGTAATTTCTATAATATGTTAAGCAAATATGTTTAGTTATCCCTTACCTCTGGAAGCATATTGCATACGTCGCAAATGGATAAACTATTTAGGCAATTGCAAGTGATTCTGATTGGGTCCATTGCTTCCAATTATATTGAGTAGATCAAGTGGTCATAGAAGCTGGTTACCAATGAGAATATAGGTAATTTGGTGTAGAAATGAGAAGGGTAAAAGATTAGTCCAAGTTGGAACAAATAATAAAAGGTATTTATTTGTAAAGCTGTTGTAGAGACAACTCTAAGAATGATCATTGATGATCATTAAAGTAGCCTCACTGCATTACCTTATCTTACGTATCAATTCATGTAACATTACTCTATTAATGATTACTGCTTTAATTAACGCTATCCGTTTGTATAAAAATCTGTGCGACTGGCCCACCGCTTTCGGGATCTCCAATTGAACATCGTATAGTTATAGTAGCTGATCATGCTGAGGCCGCAGTAGTGTAGGCACTTGATCTGATCTATCCTTAAGACTCAGTTGTGGTAGAGGTGCTATAGAAGGAATATATACCGACTCTCTAGGTAACTGGATAATGGTGAGATCTTGAGCACCCTGGATATAGAAACATAGAGGACACTAGTAAGATGTGTAGATATTATTACGTATAATAAGCAAGATAAAAGTAAGCACAGTCCAAGAGACTACCTTAGATTTAACAATACATAGAATATATTGTGTATTCTCATACAAATAAATCAAGAATCATTTGAACATATTAAATATATTCCGACAATATATATATAACATAAACACAATAACGACCACACTTGATCAAAGTCATATTTATTTTAATATCTCGTGCTACCAGCACATAGATAAGAGATAACTATATGAGAGATCATTGAAGATCAAATAATACAAGCATGATAACGCAAAACATATACCTCAATAGAGGTATAGTTATCATCTATTATACAATATGATATATATAGTTTCACCAGCACCTCTCTCTCATTCACCCTTGCCTTATTTTGAAAAACTAAAGCTTATCTATCATCTATCTACCCGCCCCTATTGGGTAGCTGTAAAATATCCAATCACTAACTACATTAATATAGATTTACTTTATTTCAACCAATAACCATCTGGCATTTAAAAGTAATTTGGCATGTAGTAGTAGCTATATTTAAGCACCCAGCATAAAACCTATGCCAAAGAAGTTCTTGCCAGTCATGTGATCCAAAGAACCTGATAGGACGAGCGACAGCATGGGTGCAATCTTGTTCTCAACCACAGCTGATATAACACCCTTGCTATCCAACTATGGTAGGATAGAATAAGGAGTAGGGAGGAAGGATTGGTAAGAATGCTTGCAGATTCTAAACCATACACCACAACCCATACAAGCTCTATGACTTCAGTAATACATAATAAGCAATTCCATAGTTTTGAACAAAAAAGATAGAGATATATGAATATGAGGTAATAGACTGTTGAAAAGGATATGAGATGCAACACAATGTAACACAACTACACGTATTAAACAATAAATTGATGTAGGTATATGTATGGATATGCATATATATATCAGTATTTATCCTATCCCTAACGCCATATGAACCATAACACTATAAATAACTACCAATGGGGAGCCACCTACCTGTCCCCTTACAACCTGAGTCCTAAGATCAAACTGGTATCCTACTGTAACCTGACTCTCTTTAGTCGAAACGTTGGCCTCTAGCTCTGTAGCAAGCGACACCTACGGTACGGTATGTTATAGGTTAGCATATTAAAATATATAGGCCAATAAAAATGTACACAAAAATATATGTATGGCTGGTAGGTTATCGGATAGTTATATAGTGATAAAATACATACATTAGACATGAAACTAAATAGGCCAATAAAAATATACATATAAATTTACGTAGGGTTGGTTAACAGCTATTTACATAATGGTTCATATATATATAAATATAAATGCAATTATATAAAAACACACATAATCTTTATTTTATGACCACGAACTCGCCAAAACCGAGACAAGTAAAAGTATGTGGTTTCACTATAATTCCGACCAATCACTACAGCTACATACGAAACAATCATTCATCCTATAGGGGACAATGAAGCATAGTTTATTGCTTAAATAGCGGGCCATATACATATGTCATAGATTGCTGCCTATCATTAAAATTAATAATACTACGTCATATATAGTTATTAATACATGCAGTCACCATGGATATGATTAGTGGTTTAAATGAACTATATAGGCAAAAGCAATGACACTAACTTGTACATACAGATGTATATATACATATACATACACATACATATACATACACACACCCCTACCTTCTCATTAACTCTATGCAGATAAGAGGCCATCACATTGCCCATGGGAGAGGCGGTCATAGTAAAGCTACCCTTCTCCGATCTATATCTACCAGCAAAGGATATACCCGCATCTTTCATACCACCCTGGAACTGGTACAGCATTTCACCTAGTGTATGTGTGTATATATGTGTATAGTGTAGTATATTATAGTATATGTGTATGCAGGAAGGTATGTGTGAGTAGATGTAAGTTTATGTATGTATGTATATATATATATTAGTATAGGCATACAATAACATGATAGTATAATAATATAGTAGTATTATAAAATAACAATGTCTATACACGCATATATACACTTACCTCCCAAAGCAAAGTTTTTAGTAATACTTTGGAAGTAGCTCGCAACGAGAGAGCCACTGTTACCAAGTAGGTCAGGGTTTATAAGCTAGAGGGGTGAGGGGAGTAGGGAAGAGTTGGTATATAGGTAAGTGTGTGAAAGTATAGTACAGCGGTATGATAGTGTGATAATATAATAGTATAATAGCGTAATAGATTCATAATATAAGGATACTTCTAATATACCATATATATATGCATTTCATAATATGCCCCATTATACATTAACCAATAAATAGGTTCCATTATAATTAATTATAATTATATACCTTGACATTGGCATCAAAGTCCTTTCCGCGGTATCCTAATTCAACTGTTTTAACTTCGGCGGCTCCTGCAGTCTAGATAATCATTATGACGTTAATATAACGTTAATAATGACATGTATACCATATAGAGCAATGATATAATCTACATAATTTAAGTATATATTACATACCTATATACAATAATAATATGATGTTAATATGATGCCTATACCATATGTAGTAATAATATAACTTATATCATATAATCATATATTACATACCCATATCCAATAAGAATATCATGTCACTATGACGCCTATACCTTACACCGCAGTGATACAATAAATTATAAATATATAAATAAAATACGATTGACCCTTTACCAACCCACTACCAAAGACTTGACAATGAGAGTAAGAGAAAGAGAGAGAGATATAATGATACCTGGTATACGAACTTGGCCTTTAGCGCCTTGGTAAGGTTGTAGTGAATTTGGGCCATGAGATTACCCTCTGTGTCAATGTCACTGACTAGCACAGGCGAGGCATTCTAGGGAGATAGGGTGGTATGTGTGTATGTGTATAGTTAGGAGAAAAAAAGAAAGAAATGGAGAGAAAGAGAAAGAAAGAAAGAGCACAATCGTTTAATAGAGTGCACACCCATATATGACTGAGACTAAATAAACACACATATATATATATACTGTCCCTATAACGCTAATATTTCACAAGTAAACACGTGCGTGAACTCTTTCTCCTACTAAATATACATATGCATGATAATACACCAATAAACATCTGTATTTCATTTATAATTTATACCAGGGAGTACCTACTCCTTACCTTTTCTCTTCCAATAGTAAAATCGTTTTAAATTTTAAAATGCTATACTAATAATATATATCACAAACAAATGGCTCCTAAACACTTGCACAAAACGCCGGATTCAAAACCCTTCAATCAACTTAAATATCTTAAATACAAATCCCGGTAGAATTAATTAATGCTCAGTAGTTGTGACCCGTTCTGATTGATTAAGTTCAAAAGAAGTATAGTTATAAAACAAATTTTATAACCAAGGCAAGCCAATCAAATTACCTCCTCTACCAATAGAATTAAAATTATAATTGTAATAAGTTGTCTAGAAACACATAAAAGCACATACCTCTGGATTCGCAGCAGATGCACCTCCAACATATGTTGCCCCAAAGTGCATTCCTGATTGGTCGCCCATAGTGATAGTGTGCGACACTTGGAATTGATTGGATAGGGCCTTGCTGGTTGCAAATTTCATACCATCAATAAGATAGGCGCTGGGTAAGATACCTGTGAGAGAGGGAGGATAGAAGAGGAAGAGAGAGAGAGAGAGAAAAGGAGAGGGAAGTAAGAATAGAATAATGACATATATTCTCTAAACATAGGCAATGACTTCTCTATGTGTCTCTTTATATACCCCCATCCATATGCTCCTCTTTCACCTGTACAAATGTAAGCACATTTGTCCTTTTACCTCTAGGTATTATAATTATTAAGATACCAGTAAAGTTAATATAAAACAATAAGCATGATGCCCTAGTATCCAATAATGGTATACCTTAGTGCCCTCCTATATCCAAGTATTATGAATTTAGTTCGAAAATGTTATGAAATATATAAATTAATCCCGAATATGATCAGTGTAAATACATTAAATCAATGTTGATTGAACTAATATTGAGTGAAGGTTGACTAGACACAACTATCTTCCTTCAACCAGATGGTATAATAATATAATGTTAATGTATGCCAAAGATCTACTATATTCTACCAATAGCCACTCTAAAAGTT
>NAOQ01000314.1:36160-54251 GCA_002751075.1 Ichthyophonus hoferi
AATAATAAAAATAATAAAAATAAAAAATACTGTTAATAGTAGCAATAATAAATAAAATAATAATAATAGTAGTAATAATAAATAAGAAACTATTAGTAGTACTACTATTGGCCAGGACATATACCTATTCCTAGGCTGTCGGGCAGAACCATTCATTGCGTTCATGTCAGAATCCTTACTAACCGAAAGCCCTGTATTTGATTGTTCAGTCTATTTTCCCTATACCTACTCCAAAGGATACTTGCGTTATAAAAACTCATACAAAATAATAATAATAATAATAAGAGTATTAATCACAATAATAATAGTAATAACAATAATAACAATAATAGCAATAGGGATAATAAAAACAAGAATAATAACAACATCAACAACAACAATGCAAACAATCCAATACCATTATTATCTAACCTACCAGCACGGTTTCCACTGGCCAGTTTTTTTTTCTCCTCCCTAATCCTTTTCTCTTGCGCTTCCTTTATAATCATATGGTAACATGTTACCATTAGTACGCAAGGACTACGTCATAAATATTATATGGTATAATTAGATATATAATGTAGGTCCATTAATACAACAAAATATCATAAAATAATATTTAATCCAGTAAAACATAATAAAATCCAATCCAATCCAATATAATCCAATTCAATCTAAGATCTCACAATATCATACCTTTTTTTTCTTCTCTTCTGCAACTTTCAGTTTTTGCAACTTTTCCTTCTCTTTTTTATTGGTTGCTTGCGCATCCTACAGGATTCACAGTGCATAGTGTTATCAAGTACGTCCCATTTTAAAATTGTACACATATATATCAATAATATTATGGTTGGTAGGAAATGGGCCATTGCAAGAGACTGTGAGAAAAGAAGAGATATATATATGTAAGATATAAGTAAACGTATATGGTGATGTAGATTGAAGGGTTATCCAAGATTTACTTGTCCAATACAACCCGGGTATAACCACGTAGGTAAACCCGTAAACAAGCACCACAATAATAATAATAACAATATAATGTAGCAACAAAATAACTTATCAATACCGCAATATAACAATACAACACTAAAATAATGGAATAGTATAACTATATAACAATATAACAGTACAGTAATTACTAAAGATAATAATTAAACCTTATTATTAATGACTTTAAAAAATCACAGTGATTATTTATGCTAAGAAATATAATAAATTAATAAATTAAAAATATTGAAGTAATTAAGAACAATATTAATTCTATCATAAAACATTACTATCAAAAGCGATATTAAATATATTACAGAAGAATATATAGGATAAGTCAAATACAGTGCTTTGTTTGTATTCGAGCTATCTTCTACTTTACTTTCTTACCTTGAACATATCAATAAAACTGGAAAACAGCTCAAAGAAAACATCGGGGCTGGCTGATTTTAAGTCCTCGCCATAAAATAAAACTGCTTCCTTAAAATGTTTTTCCATCTGCTCATTCGCGATTAGTAATTGGTCCATTTCCTTCTGGGCTGACTCATAGAATTTGTGGGGGTGGTTAAGGCAAAAATATCATTCCTTACTTTGTTTATATTTGTGAAATATTCAAATAGATGCATATGTAGGATAGGAGTATCGTCTAGATGCATGAATGTTTGATAGTATGCAAGAGCTGATATATGTATTATACATTATATATTAGATATTATGTTTGTCAATTATATATTTTATTTTATGCTATATGCCTTATATCATATACTATGCATAACCTAGATATAAATATAAATATATTGATGCAAATATGCAAATATAATGCCTAACAAACGCTTATATATTCACACTATTACATATGTATAATATAGGTATATATATTACCCCGGGATTATAACTTAATGTCTATTTATGCGACTCTCAGTGGGGTAGTGTCACTACAACAGAAGGATATCTGAGCTATAGGCCCAAACATGTCGTCGGCACTAGGTTCCTTGTAGAATTCTATTTCTTTTTTCACTTGTGCTAAACCCTTTTGTAGTTCTCTCATTTCTCCTTGCATGGCTTGCAATTGTACTGTGTTGATGTATATATGTATATGTACCCAGAAAAATAAGTTATGATTATAATATATTCTGTACACAACCATAGCTATAAAATGGTGCTGTACACAATTACGTATCAACAAATAAACAAACACCAGTAAATATAAAAACAACACAGACATGAATTAAAAGCAGTAATTAAAAATGTCATATTCAACAAAAAAGAATAGATAGGATAAGAGGATAAGAGGCGGCATGACAGGAGACGTGAGTCAAAAAAAGAATGAAGACCATAAAAATGTAAGCTATGGTATTATATTGATGCAAAGTAAGCTATAGAATTATATTGATGCAAAGCAAGCTATGATGTTATATTGATGCACAGTAAGCTATGATATTATGGTGATACAAAGTAGGCTATGGAATGCACTTGGCTTACCCTTCTGTGCCGCAGGGATATGTTCTAAAGACTCTTCAAAGCCATTTAACTCAGGGGCGCCATTGTCAATTATTTCAGCAATATACCGTAATAGGGTGGATTTATTATCTAGGGTTTTGGTATTGGCTAGCTGTGAGAGGTGGAGCATCAGTCACACTATATTTTTATATGGTTATGAATACATGAAATCATACACAAAATCATATATGTATATATATATAACTAGTATCAGATGAAGGTATATACTGCTTCACCAAAGACATAGTACTATTTGTAGTTAAAGTATTTATAAGAAAACAAATACATACATGCATATTATATAAAGGTAATGTTGTGTCAATGTCTCAATTTTAGTAAACAGGGCTTAATCTTCCTACTAAACCATCTAATATATATATGTTTAATGTAGAGTTATCTATAGATATATAGTATTGGCTACTTACCACACAAACTAAGAAGCAATAAATATATTATATAAGCTAATGGGAGAGGAGAGGAAATGTTTATACGGTGTATTCTAATCGAAAAAAAAATACAGAGTAGTTTCACCCTGCAATTCTCGTGGCTTATTCCTACCTACCTACTATCCTACATACATACATACATTCACATACATACATACATACATACATACATACATACATACATATATATATATACAAACACTACAAACATGCCTATAACAGCCAACACTCAATCGAAGCCGATCGGTCGGAAAAGATTAATATTATAACAAATAAATATAATTCAATATATCTATCAATAGAGGTAGTGTATATATTATATACTATACACCTACCTAAAACCATCGAAATTATCTAGGGGCCCCAGCTCAAACATATATACATGTCTCTGTCACATACAACTTAACCAGTCTATTTATCAGATATATAATTATGTTTCTTTAAAATCAAATTAATCAAATGATTGGATACTAATCACCCATATAACACATCACTTTACCTTGCAAAGAGCATCCAATTTAAATCCAGGGACTGCTCCAGCCGTTTTAATGCTAGAATTCATATAATTGCCAACCAATAGAATGATCTATATATATAATCAATAATAAAAACAGTGTTAGGGTCCAACGGAAGAACATTGTATTAAACTATTTTATTTAGAAAATATAACAAGCTTACCTCACTACAAATGATTTTAAATAACAATTAAAATAAATATATAGTTAAAACGATTAAAAAGTTAAATTCATAATGGCGTTAGTCTCAGTTCAATCAATGTGCTCTAGTTAATGAGTACGTATAAATGGAAATTTTCAAAAACAATTTCAGTATATTAATTACTCTATAAACACCTCTTTTATAAAATACAATACTAATAGCCAATAGGCTATAAATTACATATTTTGATTATCTAATAATTATAAACCATAAATAAATGCCCTATTGTATATCGCTTTTATTTTGTCTCATTTATATATACTTTACATTATACAAATTTTAAAAATCCAATCATATGACTGCAATAGCTTAAATTAGGAGTTTTCTGTGTGTTGGTTGATTTGACGTTTTAGTGAAACATCTTGTAAATGTTTATATCCTTTTAAGGTTATTTATTTACACTTATACAGACTTGTATAAGTTGTGTTATATAATATAATATAATATAATAATATAATATAGTACAATGCAATAGAATACAAGGAGGCAATACAATAATGCAACAATAAAATACACTACAATCCAATTATGTAATAAACTACAGTACAATATAATCATGCAAACCAGACAAACCAAACCAAACCAAACCAAACCAATACCATACAGTAGAGTATACTATAATGATTATATGATTTTTTACACTTATACCATCTATACAGCTCTTATACAAATTAAACCCAAATAAAGACATTGCCATAGCAATAATTAATAGCAATATATACAGGGAACATATATATATATATCTATTTAACATACTATCTTATAGAACTTTAGTATTATTTTTACTGCTATGATTGTTTTTTATTTTAGTGTGATTTGCAATTTTAATATTATGTTTTTAATTTTAATATTATATTTAATTGCCCTCTTGTTTTTAATTGTAATGCTATTGTAATTTTTAGTATAATTTTAATGTTGTTATTTGTATGTTTTTTCTATGTTGCATCAAGTTGATGCCTTTATTAAATTTAGTATAATTCTAGTATTATCTATCTCTCTTAATGGTACAGTGGCTAATTTATATCATTCTAAACACATGTGATGCAATGAGATTGAATTTAGATTAAACTATATATCTAATATAATATGGTATACAGGAATGAATCTCAATATGAATCATTACTGTGTAGGTTTCATAGATGATTGATACCATTTGATTAAGAGGATAATAAACAAATAGAGTATGTTATATTCACTCCTTCACAAACACATAATATTATTAATGTTTTACCTCTAATAGCTTTACTAGTTTCTTGCTTGTCTTAACCTCCGTGGACGCTAATAATACTGATTCGACATCCTGTGATCAAGCAATACTCATTAGTATATAGGCTGTACAACAACATACAATAGAATGATTGTTTAGATATGTCTCTATTCCACACTACGCCATTATGGTATGGGTTAGCATGGTTTAGTACAGTATAGTATAGTATAGTATAGTATAGTATAGTATAGTATAGTATAATATAGTACGTTATGGAAGATATGTCATGGTATAGCATAGTATAGTATAATATAGTATATTATAGTATAGTATAAAATACTATATAGAGTAAGCCTTAATCAATAATAATGCCACTCTACCAATGTATAGCAAACATTCTACATATTCTTACTGCTTGGATTGACTTCATTTTCTCGGAGAATGATCCCTTATACAACATCGTGTCCAGTCGTTGAGGGAATCGCTTTAGTTCCACATTTAACTGTTGATATATATACATGAAAGCATTATTATATAGACATCGTAATAAGTATAATGAAATATGTTGATTGGTCTAATAAAATATATTGTCCAGGTCACCCTGTAGCATCTATGTATGATGGTAAAGATCTGTTTGAAATTACTGAAGAAATGACCATCTATGCAGTTGATACTTGAACTTTATACATTGTCATTCTATAAAATATAGTAAGAGAGAGTGCATCACGTTTACAGATCTCTCTCATTTTAATAATAATATTACTATTATTGTTGTAGCTGTTGCTGTTGTTGTTGTTGTGTGAATCTATTTTACTCTTTACCAGTACAATGGCTTCAATGCCTTGAGATAAATATTAAATATACAGCTGGGCCAATCATCAATTGGAAAGAAAGTAAGTAAGAATGAAATGGTTGATAGAAGAGGGCAAAGGGGCGTAAAAGGAAGGAAAACAGAGCAATAAAATCACAGAGGGAAGACAGGAAAATAAAAAAATTAAAAGGAAAACAGGATTGGACACTATAAATAGAACAATCAAAGGGCCTTACCACATAGGTAAATTGGTCTGCCTTACTAAGTTGTTCACGGGGGAAGGGTGGGTTCTTGAGGGCTTCCAGCTATATATGACATGTTATTGTTCTCTTAGTTATAAGATATTTTTTTATAAATCAATGATTATTATGCCGTGTTTCATTATAAAATGTGTCAATTGAATGTAGGTCAGGTAGATTTAACAGGAGTAGCAGTAGAATAAGCAATATAAGTGTTTGTCTGGATAGTAAAAAGATGCTATATAATTGGATGAACGGTTTTGCTCTAGATATAATGTATATATAATTATTCATGTGCATATATGCACATTTAAATATATTAGTTTTAAAACCTACCGGGCCTATTGCATTTCCTGTAGAGATTTTATTTTATTTTAGCCATAATCATATGTTGGATTAAATATTATTGTTTTTGTTTTGGTATATGGCTAACTTAATCAAAGTAATAAAATACTCACTTGGCATATATTATCATACTAGTATATCATTATAATATCACTATTATAATATCATACTATAGTACTATTATACTATTTTACTATCTTGATTCCATATTAATATACGATCATATTAACATAATACTATAGTACCATACTACCATAGTACTATATTACTATTCTACAATACAATGGCACTGCTATGCTTGCATACTAATACACTACTACATTCATGCCTATATACACACACATATATGTACATACATACATACATACATACATACATACATACATACATACATATATACATACATACATACATACATACATACATACATACATACATACATACATACATATACATACATACATACATACACATACACACACATACCTATATAAATATATACATATACACATAGAAATATCACATTAACCCACATACTTCCTCGGGTGTAGGCAGGTATTTTTGGAAGTTAAGTAATGTCTGCTCAGAGAAAGACTCCTCGTCCATGGCTAGAAACTTCAATCGTATTGTTTGAAAGTCTTCCTTAATTCGACCTAACATAATAGCTGTAAAGAAATAATGTATATGCTATATTAGACTGTAGTAAGAAAGCAAAAGAAAAAATGTATATATTATAGTGGTATACATATATATATACCTACATACATACACACATATATACAGTCATACCTATTCTCCCCACTTACCTATGTTATACTGCTTCTTGGTATCTAATACAGTTTTTTCTTTAGGTGCTTCTACTTTCTCTTTTTTCTTAGTCGAATCATCCTCTGAAACACCAATATGGTAGTTTTTTAGTATAGTGAACAATTAGTAATTAGTATATTATACTGTAATTATTTAATTAATTATTGATTGGTCCATCCTAATTTATTTATAATTAGTGCACAGTATTATAGTACTCGGTAAATATATGATCAGTAAATTATTGTTATAATAGGATAATAAAAAATTATGCACTAATGATAAACTCTGACTGCGAATTAATTAATTAATTGGCACAAATTAATCAGTGAATGCCAATCTATAAGCAAATGGTTCTATTGGTACTGAAACATCTTGATAAACACAAAAGATGTCAGATAATTGGCTATGACAAAACAACAAACGATATGAGGAAACAACATATTAATAACCAATAGAATGATTGATTGCACATAAAATATCAATTTCACACAGCATGATTTTACAATATACTATGTGTGAAATAAACACAATAGCTACAATATGTAATTTTAAACTTCAAAACTAGCTCCCCATACCATACGCTGTTATTCTTAATAATACATATATAACTCATGCCACTACCATATATAGTTATTTGAGAAAAACAGATATTGCACCCCATCTATGTTTATTAGTTTAACTTGACATATTACTATAAAAGGCTATTACCGCCTTAACAAATAAAAAAATGCAACCTGCTTTTTTTGCATCTAGATTGTTATCTGAACCAATTACAACTACACATGAATGTGAATTTAGTTGAATTTGAAAAGGCCGTGATCAGTAATGTACAATTGAATATTAAAATCTATAACACAGTAAGATAGGTACTATAAACTTAGCCTGTAACACTATGTGATGATTGGCAAATCAACCTGGATAGAATAGGAAGTATAAGTAGGGGTTCTGCCATTGTCACAAGGAGTGGTACGTAGGAAATATGCATATATAAATAGATGGATAGAGGTAGAAAGATAGAAAGATAGAGATAAAGATAGAGATAGAGATAGAGAGAAAGAAATAGAGAAAAAGAAAGATAGCAAAATAGATAGATATGTAGATAGAAAAAGGGATAGGCAAATAGGTAGATAGAGAAACAAATAGATAAAGAAAGATAAATAAAAGCAAAGCAAATGGATAAAGCGAGTTGTATACAGGTTGAATACCTCTATACCTGGGGTGTATACTAACCTGTAACTTTTTTCTTAGTGGCACAGAAAAGATCCTCAACCTCCTCAAAAGATACTATAGGTTCGTGCTTAGTTTCATCAATTTTGGCCCACAGTGTAGCTGCCACCTTAGCAGGAGGAATCTATGAAAGGGAGAGAGAGACAGGGGGAGAGAGAGAGGGAGAAGGAAAAAGAGACACACAGAGCGTGTGACAATTGGGGTTTAAAATCAAGTCAATATATATATATATAATGGAGATAGAAACATTAAAAAAAGGGGTATGGGAAAAAATGATATGTGTATGCTAATAATTAAAAAAAGGTTAATATGGATATAGGGATTATATAGATGTACGACAATGAAACTTCAGAGACAGTACGTATATATATATATATATATAGTGCTTTTATGTATAATATGGTAGTTACTTCATTATAGTTTATATTTTAATGTACTTTGTATTATTTTTAAAGGGGTGGGTTTATTGTAATAATTGTTAATACTAGCGAATATGTCCTTTCATTTAAAATTAAAAATCGAGTTAAAAGCAAATCGGATAAAGGTAGGTAGGCCGAATTTAACATACAATAAAATAAAAATTACAGTTGACTAAAAACATATACAGGACTTTAAGAGAATAGTATATCATGCCTGGTCCCACTCTCTATTGGTTTCACTTTAAAGTATTATGAAGCCTTCATAGTATATACAATCAGACTTAAAAACAATATTTACCCTTATTCAAAAAAAATATGAGAGGCATATAATATGCAATACATTTCTTACATCATATACCATTTATTATTTTAATTGTGTTATCTACATCAATCATTACGGTGTATATATACTCAACCATCAATTCACATTTCCTGACCTTCACCCAGTTAACACGCTTCATTTGTACGGTAGGTGTATATTTCTTCTTCTCCCCTGCCTTCTTCATCATCATTGGTCCAGGCGGCCCTCTCATACCACCTGGATTAGCACACCAATTATTACATACTATTAGACTTATAAAATACAATCAGAGGTTAATAGATATCAATGATACTATTCCATAAACCAATAAGAATTAAAATATCAGAAAATTTAAAAATCCCTAGTGTAAGGTAAATTTTGTTGTAGTAATATAAACATTCCATCAAAAACAAATCATACGTTAGATTTAAAATAGACTCGCTATTTCGATACCAAATTTAAGTCCAAATTTAGTCCAAATAAAAACAGGGTACCAATGAAAATCATGAGTTATATGATATCGGTACTCATTATACCCAATTAATTGTAAGAGTATTGATGATTAATTATAATAAAATAATTGGACTTTGATCTGATTAAGCTACAGAGATATAAATTAAAATTGTTGCATCTGTAATAACCCGTGTATAATATTAAAATATAACCAAAGAGGGGCCTATGTGTTGTTAAGATAGTGAATATATATATATATAGACATCAAACATACAGTAATAAGCAGCAAGTCCATTGCACATTATATATACCTGGTGGTGGGGGTGGACCACCAGGTAGTCCTCTCATAGCCCCAGGTGGAGGTGGTGGACCAGGTGGACCTCTCATACCACCAGGCGGAGGAGGAGGAGGAGGACCACCCCCGGGGGGTGGGGGTGGACCAGGTGGCCCTCTCATACCCCCAGGCGGGGGAGGAGGTGGAGGAGGGAAACCACATCCAGAGGGTGGGGGTGGACCAGGTGGCCCTCTGGTTGCACCAGACGGAGGAGGAGGCGGAGGAGGAAAACCACTTTCAGGGGGCGGGGGTGGAGGTGGTGGGCCAAGCGGCCCTCTCATACCACCAGGCGGAGGAGGAGGAGGAGGGAGACCACCCCCGGGGGGTGGGGGTGGAGGGGGCGGTCCCTTCATAGAACCAAGTGGAGGAGTAGGAGGAGGAGAAGCTTTTATTACAACAGGTAATGGGTTTGCTGTAAGAGGGCAGGTTGTGTTATTAAAGCTATATGCAACAAGATGATAGGAGGTACTGGACTATTACACTCAATGGTAACAGATACGATACCTTTATCTAACATCTGTCTTGTCTTTGTTTCCTGCCCTGTTCCTTCCTCACTAGATATATTTCTTTCTTTCTATCTCTGCTTTTTTCTTCCTCTCTTTCTATGCCACCTTTGCTCTCTTTTTCTCATGTTACAATTGTATACTACAGTTTCAATATTTTCAACTTATATTTTAGATAATAATAAATATAAAATATACATATAGAATCATTAGCGAGCATTCAATGTTTTTTAACATATCACTTAGTCAATTGGTTAAAACAATAATTTTTTAATAAACTGGACGACTAGTCCATCTTTGCTATGTAAAATTAAAAGAGCGAAAAATAATATTATATCCAGTACAAATAATGCAATAAAACCTATAAAAAAAGATAATAATAATAATGATGATAATAATAATAGCAATAATACTAGGATTATATATGCATATAAAAGGTATGTAGGCATATAGACGCTATATACACTAGAGGTAAAATAATATTACAAGCCAGTCCAGAATTTTTAATGAGGTTTCGATCCCGCACTTCTTGCAGGGCATTACTATCTCCTGCAAGCTGTAAAGTAATAAAGTATATTAGGTGTAATGTTATGTTATCGTATGTTATGTTTGTTATGTTATGTTATGTTATGTTATGCTATGTTATGTTAGGTTATAGTATATCTTATCCTATCATATCTTATCTTATTCCATTATATCCTATTCTATTATATCATATTGTGCCCTATCACACCACACTATCATACTGCTTTCTCCAGAAATTCCCTCTCTTCCTCCAGTTTAGTCAGGCCAACTTTTAATTGCATCAATTCCTGTTATAAATTTTTAATAATTAGTAATAATTAAAATAATTAAATTTACATGTTTTTATTACAATTTATACCTTTAATGAAAGCTTATTAATAGCATTGAACGCCGTAGTGTTATTGATTTTTTTAAAAACAATATTTATAGTAAACGTAATATACATATTGCCTTATACACTACCATATGCATTGACAGTAAAGTATCTATCGAAATTGATTAATTTATAAAATACAAAATTATTTTTACACATTACTATAAGTAGGCAAGTCAACCAATCTAACCTGTATTTTACTATAACCGTTAACTTATACATGTACATAAGTTAATATCATTTCTTGTACACTATCATAATTTAAAGGCAAATTATAGTCAGTAGTGTATGTATATACCAATTAAAGTTTTACCTGAGCTCTTAGAGCCAATGATTGTTCCACCTTCAACTGCTCTCTTTGGTATTTGGCCTTGGCCCCATTAAGTTCTAACACTACCATATTATTGGTGGTTTCAAGTGTATCTGAAAAATCATGTTATTAATGTAGGTGAAATAGGTACGTATTTAAAATTTGAATTTTAAAATAATGGTGAAAAGGGGATTCATGAGATTTTAATATATAATAAAGAAATACTAATAAGGAAATAATTATAAAATAATTATAAAATATTAGGATAATGCTAATAAATGATAGCATTTATGTATTGTCACATAAGCTTTTCATTTTACTAGTACATACTCGTCAATTGGTGCATTATAATGTAATAAGTGTATACTGAATGTTATTGGACCTTTCCTTCCTGTACTTTTCATTTGCCATTAAATATATATCATAGAAAAACAAAAAGAACTATAGTCAATAAATGGGCATTTAACATCAAACACATTTGAAAAATGGATAATATATGTATATTAAATTGACAGCAATACAATATTAATTATAGTAATATTGTGTTATACATAGTAGAGAGGATATAATATCAATGTATTAGTCTATGATAATAAATATCCTTTTACACTTGCAGTATCTCTCTTTGATATATAATTAAAGCATATATATTTTATACATATTATACATATTGTATGTATTATATATATTATACATATTACACATACTATATAAATTACATATATTATACATACTATATATATTTCACAAATTGTACTTACTTTACATATTATATATATATATATATATACCCTTATTCTAACTGCATTGTTTTTCTTAATATGTATGTATATATTGTTAGATTGACATATAAGAACACACTAAAAGTTTTCAAAAAACAAAGCAAAAAACAAAACACACATGATAAGCAAATATGTTACCTATTAAAAACACACTGCAATTATATAAAATGTCACCTATTAAATAATATAGAGATTATATCACAACAGAATTTTTTATAAGGCAATTGTAAAACAGCACAGCCATGAGAAATATATCATTGGTATGTAAGATAATAAACCTCAATTAATAGACATAGACATTAATATAATACAGTAATAACCCCCTCTGAACTAGGCCCTACTGATAACATAGGTATAGGTAAGGGTGTAGGTATAGATATAGGTATATATACCCATCTCATATTATTGAATATAAGATATGACTATACTATACTCTACCTATCTCAGTTGTTAGCCTTAATTGCATTGTGGCCTTTTGTTTCTTCTGTAATTCAATAGTAGTCTGTAGGGAGTAAAAGAGAGAAAATGAATATTATTGAGCGGGTTAAACCAGCATGACTAGTTCTTATCAGTGGTATAGTATAAGTATAATATAAGTATAGTATAGTATAAGTATAGTATAATATAGTGTAATGTAGCATAGTATAATATAGTGTAATGTAGTATAATATAATATAATATAATATAATATAATGTAGTATGGCACAATACATAGAAAGGTGGAAGAGTACTATTACTCAGCTAGAAGCCAAACATGCAAATGTTCTTTCACTTTCTCTGACTCTTGTTTACAGGGAATAAAGTTATAGCTTATGACTAGGACATTAGAGCAATTTATAACTTTATTACACATTGCGGGAAAAAGTGGGAATAATATCTTATAGTACAGGTGAGTTTTGTAATATGGTATTATATATATAGGGCGGGGGTACGTGTATAAAGGCTAAAAATAAAGACACTCTTACGATTACCAGTAATCCAGTAACTGGTAGACAAGTATATATGCCTTATTAAATATTGTAATATTAGAAACAAGAAGGGTAGATATAATACTACATATATACGCATACACACTCACACTCACATTCATATACACATACATATACACATACACATACACGTCACATGCACATACACATTCACATACACATAGACGTACACATATTTTTATATACATATACATACACATACGCATATAAATGCATATAGTATTAATATATTAATAGTCACATTCAAAAAAGAAAAATATAATAACACAAAAGGATACTCTGCAGTCATTTAGAAAGAGGAAGAGAAAAAGGGAGGGATAGAGGGAAAGGAATTACTTCTAGTTTTTTTAACTGGTCTTTGGACTTTTGAATCATTTCTTTGTCTACAAATATATCCATTAGTTGTCGACGAGGTAACTGAAAGTCTGCATATGTATATAGGTATATTTATGTGTAGGCGTATGTGTATGTATATGTGTATTTGTATATGCATACATGTTTATATGGGTTATGTGTATATGTTTGTGTATGTATATGTGTACGTGTATATGCACACATCTTTATATGTGCTATGTGTATATGTATGTGTATGTATATGTTTATATAGGTATGTTTAAATCCAGTAATATCTACGTGTCAGATTTTATAAATGCTTTCATATTATACAATATAATATAATATTATACCATAACAGAGCATATACAATAGGCGAAATAAATATGTACGCATACCTACATCGTTATATATCTATACTTACATACCATATAAACAAAAGATATTTTGACCTTTCCCCATATAATACCAACTAAAATAATTAGAAATAATTAAGTCAGAACAGGATAACCATATGTCATAACATAATTAAAATATATACAACATGTAAAACCTGCAAAACATAAACCACACATACAACATATCTACCACACACCCTACAATGCAACAGACTTTATTACATAAGAGGTCACGTACTGTTAAAACTAGGGTCAAGACCCCAACTAGGTAGGCAGACTTGATTGAATATCTCACTAATTAATCGGAAGTACAGATCTCTGATAGGTTGAATATCATGGTTAGCGTGTGCATATACGGTATGAAGTATAGTAACTGTACGTTAGATATATAAGGGACCAACCAATCAATTTGTGGTAGTTATATTTAGTGACATTGAATAGAATAAATTGGTAGGAAAGATGTGAGAAGGAAGTAAGAAATGGAATTTATAAATAGAATAGAAATAAGATGGAAAGAAAATTGGTAGTTGAGTTTATATTCTTGTATACACCAATAGTCAAATAAATTAATTATGTAATTGGAATTTATTGAATGTTCATAGGCATAAAATGATAGTTTGTTTATTATTATTATTATTATTATTACTATTATTATTACTACTACTATTAGGAATACTAATAATAATACAATAATGCTAATACTATATAAAAAGTAAACCCATTACTCATTCTACCACAGTTATGACTCTTTTTCTCTTTCCTGTTATGTTTCAATTACATTTCCTTCACTACCACCCATCCATCCATTATATTCATAATTAACTTAAAATAATAATTAATCTTCAATCACTACTACCAATAAAGTCAACCAAACCAACCAAATAAACCTAACAAAACAAAATATAAAAATTAATAATCACATGAAACACATACAAAAACAAAGAAGCAAATACAAATATATATATGGAAATTTAAAATTAAAGTATATATAAATTAAAAACAAGGCATACCTCTTGTTGAGAGAGGGAAGATTCTCTAGGGGTCCTGTGGGCAGTAATAACATGTGCTGTAGTATTGTATTGAGCCACCTTTCCTCAGTGGGTAGGCCCGATATACTAGCAGTCAAGAGTGTCCACAAATCATCTATGTCACTGCAGTAGAATTGCTGTATTTTAACCTTTTAACTCCGTTTCTTACTTAATAAGATTATTAAGTTTATGGTTTTTTTTTGTTTTTGAATATAAAATGAAGAGAGGAGGATTAATAAAGCTGGGGCATGGGAGGGGAAACGAAAGGAGAGAAGGGAGTGCATATGATGTTTTATTTAAAGCAAATCCTTGTAGTGGTAGGCAGCCCTAGTGCTTCATGTATTGCTTTAGATGACTAGTACCTAATTATAATGACTAGGAAATAAATTAATATATTAAAATAGTTGTGGTTATGTTAATGTACTGAGTATATTAAATTATATCACTGTATAGTAGGAATCTAACCTATTATAGTTGATTATACTAAAACATATTGTATCACGCTATATTATATTATAATATATTACATTATATTACATTATACTATATTATATTATATTATATTTCTACTCTCTCAATCCCCCGTCACAATGCATAAACCCCTTTGTGACTACAGTCTAATCAATGCACGTACAGTAACTCCAGTTGCATGAGCTCCAGGGATAGCAGTGTATGACCCATCCAATCCCCAAGGCCATAATTCTCAAACTCGTTAATCTCATTAATTAGTGCCTTGTTGTCACTGTATGTTTTTTTAAGTCGCTTTAAAAGGAGACGAGAACGAATGAGGGAAAAAGTTATTTTTCAAAACTAAAATTAAATGATAACAGTCAATAATAATAAGAAAGGGTATAAGGTTAAACAAGGAAAGATACAAGAAGATTAAGAGAGGAGGATAGTAGGAGTAGATAGTATATTAAATGCATAACTACATAACAATAATTAGATAGTATAATGTGGGCATGACTGCTTACCAATAGGATTGAACTTAGCCCAATATTATGAAATTCGTTTCGCAAATTAATGCGTAACTGGACCTCTTCTTCTCTGCTCTCTAGACTACAAAACTTGCTATTGGCTACAATGTTGTTGATAAAATTTAAGATCTGTCTCTGTTTAAGGGTCAGAATATTAGGGGAGCAAAACAAATGGTAGGAGAGCGATTGGGTAATATAACAAGATTGGTTAAATTATATGTTTTATATACATATACTATTTTATGTATGCTATGTATGTATATGAAATATGTTATATCATGTGTATTGTATATATTATAATACATGCATATGCTATGTGTTTTAGACCATCCAACGCAAAGGCATATATATCCTATTATATACATATTTAGATATTGTTATTATTGATTATATAGTTAATTGTGTAGCTCCACTATTTTGATGTATATTACTATTACCAATCATGTAACTTGGGGCACATTACCCTATGCACATATATTTAATCATAACTTTTCCTCGTTTTATCTTACCTAAATCCAATATTTTCTTTAATCAATAAAAGCTAATAATAGTTGTTAATCAATTGCCTTCCTTTGCATTTGATAGGTCCAGGTGTACTAAAAATAATTCTATTGGCAGTCCCTTAATGGTAATTGGTAACTAACTATATTTAATTAAGTATGCCTATAATAAGTAATGAAATATAGAGGGAATAATTCATTGTCCTTCACATATTATAGACAATATGATTCAATTAATTACTCAGACCAATTTATAATTAATTAAATTGGTTGAGTCTAGAAATAAAAATTAAAATAATTAGTTAATATTAGCAGGCTACTTTAAAAATGATTGGTTGAAGGGGTTCCGTGGTCACTATATTTATTAGTAGAAACTATCTAACTACCCATACTTACTTTTTTAATTGATTAATTGGTTGTGTTTGGGAATATTAATTAAGATAACTAATGCATATCTACATTTTCTAAGGCCTCAGAGATGTCGTACAGTTGACAGCCAATCAGTAGTCGACCTATGTTAATATATAGGTCCACAATAGATAATCAAATAAATGGGTCCAAATTTGTTTCCTTCTACCTTGTAGATAATAAAATTGTCAATGATTAATTGGTTATGCCTGGGAATATGAATTAAGATGATGATCACCTACTTTGTCGGAAGCATCACAGGGTTCCTGTAGTAAGTGAATTATTCGACAGAATCTATCTTTTTCTTTCATATTCTCTCTTATCTCATTGAAGGCTGTCATGAGTCTTTTATAACCAATAGGTGATTGGGCCATCTGGTGCATTTAAAGATTAAATGGATGTAAGTCATATTAAAAAAATATTATTTGGGAATACATAAGATGGGATTGATTTGGATTGGAGGATATGTTCAAGCAATTTGATTAAAATTTAATAAATTTAAAATGAGTTATTCATTGAATATACATATACATATAATATACTATAATACAATTGCTATAAATATATATCTATATCGCCAGCATTGGATAAACCATGGGTTCTAGTCAACGGATAGGTGATCAAATATTATAACTTATAAAGAATAATATAAAAAACACTAATAAAAGTAATTATTCATCGGGATCTAAAAATGAATACAGAAATATTATTGCTAAATAAACGTTTAACACCAAAACAAAAAAGAATAAAATCATCATAAACGGAATCAATCACTTATTATTATGATTCATATTTTATTTATTTTTGGCATTCCTTTCTCTCTTAAGAACATTTGAAAACCCAATTTTAAAAGATATACCCACTGCCTACACCAATGATAAACATTTTTAAAATATTAAGACACAATTTTTAATAGAAAAACAATAACTATATACAATTTAGTAAAATGAAACTTACCATATTTAGAAAAGCAATGACGTAAAAATTAAGATGAAGATCGTCTGTCCAGAGCATTCTCACTATAACCTTAAGGCAACTGATACTGTCTGCTACTAGGGTAAAGTAGGCCTAGGGTATGGATGGGGTAGGTAGGCTAAATTATCACTATATGATAGGATAATATAATATAATATAGTATAGTGTAGTATAGTATAGTATAGTATAGTATAGTATAGTATAGTATAGTATAGTAT
>NAOQ01000314.1:61197-73587 GCA_002751075.1 Ichthyophonus hoferi
ATATATTTAATTCCAACAAAATCTATCCTAAGGCATATTGATTATTAATTGATATTGTTAGCTGGTAGGAAAATCGTTTATAATCACCTCTTCTATTACCTTAACTTTCAATATTTTCTTGCTAAATTAAAAATCATTTTAAACTTAAATTCCAAAACAAACTTGCTTCAGTATTAGTTATTGCTTACTTGATCTTCAGGACAAGAGATAGCCGGCTTTACGTGCTAATTGTATATTTGGTTTTGAGATAACTGTAACCACACACTTCTTTTTAAAATGTGTTAATCATATTTTCCATTGTAATAAAGCATTGTATATTCATGTTCACACGCACACACATTTATTGGAATTGTTTATGAAAAATAAATAAATAAAATCTACAATACTATTTTTGTAATAAACCACAAATATTGATCTAAGAAGCTTTTTTTGAGCGTCAGTATAGCGAGTCTGAACATGGTGAGAAATGCTGCTAATAACAAGTTCACGGATTGCATCCTTGGACCACTTTTCTATACGAGAGCCTTTACAAGATGTCTCGCTTATTGTGTGGTTGTGTTCCACGTACGGAGTAACAAATTTCTCCATAGTGACTTCTAAGTATAATAATTTGAATTAGCTGTTTATTGATAATAGTAAGCCAAGTAACAATAATGAATATAAGACAGTAATCACTGGTAATTAATTGTTGATTTTATATTGAAAATAACGTTGAATAATAATTAATTGTATGGTTAAATACTAAAATATTTATTTGATCTATAGAAAATGGAGTCTAGTAAATATTTTAACTATATATACAATCATGCCCAAACATTCATGCAAATACTACCTAAATAAACCATGGCATACAACAAGTCAAATATAATTAACTTTAATGATAAAGATACAATTATCCACCGCAACAAGTAAATGTGTTAAATTTCCGTAGGAAAACCAAGTTTATTAGGATTTAAACATTTATTACTGCACTTAGATACAAAAACGCATATCTTTACTTAATTCCACCGTTGACGAAAGTGGGCACGGTGCATACATCCTTGCCCTTAATTGTAAAAGCACACCTCCCTTATAGCAAGACACTCTGTCAGCATTTTCATGGAGTAGAAACTGGATAGTCTCGATGTAAGCAACCAGAAATCTCTGGTTCCTTCTTACACTCGAAGATTCTCTTCTTGGGTTAAGCAGTGCACCTGGCTGGCCTGATATGGAAGGTGGTAAAGATGTAGGCATAAGTTGGTTTCATTAACACTTGTTAATTGGTAGATGTCTTATGGATAACTGGATAACTTATGGTTTCTTTGATTATTTGTCTAAATTATACGGTGCTTGATTGCATGAATATGGTACGATTGGAATGATTATGCAGAACTGTAGATTAGTAATAGTATTATAAACAATAAAAACCATAGTTACAGCGATGTGTGAGCGATAGTATGGAAACAGAGACAGAGAAGGTATTAATTAAGAGAAAGGTAAGACTATCGTTTATCCTGTTCTATCTATCTCTAACAAATAGAAAAGCATTAATGGCGCTGATTCGAATAAAGGAAAGGTATATCGGGGTGGTCCGGAATGAATTATATTATAACAAAGCAGGGATCAAGAGACAAAAAAAGACAAGAGTGATTAATTAATTCTAATTATAACCAATCATGTGCCAAAGTTTCTTTTAATTATGGGCCAATAATATTATTGATGACGCAATATTATAGAATTTATGAAAAGGAAAAGCATGTGTGCTTCAGGGATTGGACACGCGGTTATAGTTTAATTATAACTTTTAATAAATAATTTTGTATACAATGCTCAAATATACCATTAATATTTTAGAATATTCCTAGTCGGGTAATATTTACTTTTTTTTTTGACTGCTGAAACATTGTTTTGACAACCAATTTAATCGGATGTAGAGTACTTAACTCCTTGACTAGCTATTTTAGTCCGGTTCGGAACTTTAATCGCAAGTCAGATAGCTTGATTTGACTCGCGAAATACTGTATAATGGGGCTGTCCTACGATTAAGATTTATTAGCTGTAGTAACTGTAGATAGGTAAATCTACAATATATATGTATACTTAATGGAGTTAATATATTTATCAAATTTTAACTAGATTCTGTCATATTGAATGAAAGAAGGGAAATACTTTTATTTTAACAACTATGGCCGATAGTAGTAATAAGCGCATTAATATGGCACAACACGCTGGTGATATTATTGGTAATATTCATTTGACAACCAGCTACACTGGAACGTACTAATCATATAGAACTTCGCTTGTAGTGGACACAGGATAATAGGTTACTCGGAATTCTGCTAGAGTGGAACCGATCTGAACATCACCTAGAGGAAGAAGAGAGTCACTAGAGATATTGGCAACCTCTGACAAAACCTCATTCAGACCACGGATTGGATAATGTTATCAACACGCTGTATTGATTTGATTACTGATCCTCCAAGTAATACAATCAATGTTGTGTAAAAGTTCCAATCAAGCGCTCATAAACGACAGACAGATAGTTAACAGTTATTGTTTGTAAAGCCAAGTCAAGATTTTGTAAGAAACAGGCTTTCATATATAGGAATTTTCAAGGGTCAGATTGAATCAGGCTATAATGATATTTGATCTTACCCAGAATACGATATATATTTGGTTACATATGTAAAACAAAGTATCATTTAACACGGTTTAACGCATAAATGTCAAGCGTACCTGTAAATATCTAAAATAAATAAATCAGGACGAATGTATTGTAGTACTAATTTATTAGCATGTAATTATAGCCAATGCTGTTTATTTTGGCGAGGTACACTTTGTATATTTCTTGTATGCAACCAATTTCGATCAAGAAATGAAATGAAGAATTCAATTGCATGAAAAACATAAAAACCAAGGGATGCTTTGGTTCTATATATATAACACAATGACTAATATCATAAAATTTCTTTAAAGGAAAAAGTTTCCTATGCTAGTAAAATAATAATATTTATTGAAGCCAGTCTTTTCTTAGTGGCAACTTTTGCTTTTGCTTAGTATCGCTCAATTGGCTAAGTCGGTCAGGTGCCGAGTCTATCATCCTTATATAGTCCAAATTGAAAATATTTTCACTAATTTCAACCATCTTGTCTTTGGAGCGCTGGTAAACCACTGCCCGTGTCAGTTACTTCTTGGTTATTGGACCCTACCTTGTCTCTGACTCGGGGGTGTTTTATGTTATATGGGAATATTAAGAAACAAGGCGGGTGGACTGTAATTATTATCATTCTTGAATCACAGGGTAATATAGCTAGCTGTCAACCCTATGCGTAGTATGGTAAGTATCCTTACTAGATATAATTTTCGGTTGAATGGATCTACAATCTACAATCGTCAGCCGTACATAATTTAACCTTATATGTTAACAACATATCTAGCCCTTTTTGGGTGCAATCGAACATCTCAGTATTTTATATGCAAGAAAAACAACAACTAATTAGCATTTAAGCAGCAGATTTTAAGCTAACTACACTGCATGCTATGGCCTTTATAGCATGACTCACCATGTGTTTGCATCTTTTAACATAATTGACCAAGCGAATAAATCTTATAAAATATAATTGGCTAAAACTACATGGCATAGGTGCCTATGTTAAGATCCTAATATGGAAAAGCAAATGATCGGTTTTTCAAATCATCACACAAGTTTCTCTGCCTCTGCTATTGGTCATCGTAGCACCACAATACCCTACCTCGGTGTATATATATACCAGTTTTTCCTTTGTATTAGTCAGAATTTATTGCTTTGGTGTTTTTTCTATTTTGGTATGTTTTAACTGTTCCTTTTTCGCTTTTGGGTCAATATTAATATTCTTGCTGTATATTTTGATGCAATTATAAAAATAAATAAACTGCAAATTATTAAAGTTAAGCTTGTGTAATTATTAAAACCCACTTTTCAATTCTCCCTTAATCCTACGAGTCCATATGGTACCATATAGTCATATTGGTAGCTTTGCTGTTTAAATGCTAGAAAATCACCTTTAAGTTTTTTTCTTAAATAATTGCTTATACTTGGAATCTTCTGTGCATTTTATAGCTTAACCGCTTTATTTCCTGTACTCACTCAAGTACCCTCTTTTTATAAGTATCGTAGCTTCATTGAACTATATTTATTGTTATACACTACCCTCATAGCTTCGACATGTGGCCATTTTGAACATCCTTACTAAATACAGTTTTATACCACTCTAAAAACAGACACGCTTATAGCGAACTAGACATCATGGTTGCCGACTCCGCTCAGATTAAGTCTTATGTTGACAATGTGTGGGACCAAACCATTGTTCCCACCCTTGAGGAATACATTCGTGTTCCCAACCAATCTCCCATGTATGTATAAGCGGCCTCTAAGTCCGTCTTTATTTGTTTTTCTCTCTCATATAATTTTATTAAAAGTTTTTTTTTTTTTGGGTATAAGTATACAAGTGGATTCATTTACTGTGTTTCGTGTTGGACCTTCCTTCCAATTCCAATATTCTTCTTTTCTATCAATCAGATCTTTCCCTTCCTCATTTTATGTACTCTTGCTATATTGTAAGTTTTCTGTATTATTGCTTTTTTATTTATAACTCTTTAGTTATTTTCTTTTTAGTTTTTACTTATTATTACCTTCTTTACCCCTTTTATGTTATTAATTATCTCATATACTGTTGATATATGTATCCCGCCAGTACATCTTTGTCCTAAATATATTAATTCCATCTATTCATTTTCTTTCTCTGGACTTTACATCCATCATTCCTCTTATCTCACTACTATGTCCTAGTGTCTTTGATTTTTCAGGCTATAAAAATGGAATAAAATGATACCTAAATGGTCGGTCAGATATTTTTTAACGTAATGAAAAGCAAGATAAAACATATTACATATTCCTTACCACCATGTACCCTCTTAACCAATAATTTCATTGTCCAAATGCAATTGGTATATTTGATATAAGGAATCGAAAGTCGTTTTTCCAGTACGGTCTTAGAAGCCATTAGTTTCTTATTAACTTTAAACGTTCAAACTATTATTAGTGCAGTCTTGACCTACATATAACCGATTCACTGCAATGAGAATACATTACACAAACTACCCAAGAAACGTATCCTCGTATGTATGAGTTTTTTAACGAAATAACAGGAATGTAGTAAACTTTAAAAGTTTTTTAAATTTATTACTTTTCCCTTATTGGGTTGTCATGGCTTTTCTAGGCAGAAGAGAGTATTAATCTATGACATCATATATTCAGGTTCGACCCTGAATGGAACACCAATGGATACATGATGAAGGCCGTTGACGTCATTGTGCAATGGTTAGTGAAGCATTTGCATTGGTTGCATATTTTACATAAATATTTGATATAGCTGTCACTCATGCGATTGGTAGTGGTCCTCACTGCTATAGTATCTATGTATACTGGCCAGTGATGTCAGTAGTCGTTGCGTATAGTAGTAAAGATATAGAGATCACGGACTAAATCATAACATGATTGATTACAGGATAAAGAAGCAACCTGTTAAGGGATTGACTGTCGAGGTGATTAAGGAGGCTGATCGCTCACCCCTGATTCTCATCGAGGTTGCTGCCACCAAGGCCGCCTGCAGCAAAGAGTGAGTGTATTGTTCTCTTGTGTGTTATGTATATGTTTGTAACTATGTTGACTATATATATGAATGTATTAATTATTCAGTATATTATATTATATTATATTATATTATATTATATTATATTTCAATTAACAGTATTATTAAACAATTCTTATAAATAAGCCCATGACCTACCATCAATTAAAAAGCCTACACATGACACAGGTCCATCACTGCCTATCCTATTCTGTACAATTACCATTTCCCACTAACACTGTACTTTTACTAAACAGTATGGTCCTTCTGTACGGTCATATGGATAAGCAGCCCCCTATGGATGAGACTTGGGACCCCAAGTTTGGCGGCCCATGCGACCCAGTAAATAACCTTACCCCTACCTTCATTCTTTCCCCTTAGCTTTTCATATGCACATGTGTTGTCTTCCTAGTGTACTGTGTTGTAATATAGCATTGATGCTTTTCTTTCTTGTATGCTTAACAGTATTACACCTTGACATCTTGCGTTCTGAATAAAACTATTTTTGGTTTGATCATATATTATTCATCTAGTATAATGTAGTATAATATATCATTAACATGCCATTTTATTTATTATAAACACACGGAATGTCGAATAAAACAAAATGTTTCTTCTTAGGATCTCATATACCGTTCTCTATAAACCTAGCCTATACTAACCTAATCTATCATGCAGCGCGTTATTGATGGAAAGCTCTATGGCCGTGGTGGTGCCGATGATGGCTATTCTTCCTTCGCCGCTGTTACCTCTATTGCTGCCCTTCAGGCCCAAGGTAGCTCTATGGTCTTGGTTTGCTGTTTAATTATTAGTATATATATATATATTTGTGCATAGTGTAACATAATATATTATAGTATAGTATTACATTCATACTATCAAACTGTTATACTTTATACTTATTATCTTATACTATCATACCTACTATTATACATATCATCGCTTAAACCTGCTGACCTGGGTACATCTACAATAAACAGGTCTTGACCATTGCCGCTGTGTGATCACAATTGAGGCTTGTGAGGAAAGTGGAAGCAAGGATCTCCCTCACTATTTGGAGGTTTATGCTGAACGCATTGGCACTCCATCTCTTATTGTGTGCCTCGATAGGTATGTTTGTTTGTAATACTTGGTGTTATATTTTTTCTTTACTGATAATAAACAATTTTTGTTTGGCTCAATATTAGTTTATAGTATAACCTTCTTAACTAGGTTAAATTGTTTTGCTGATACATAGTATGCAAACCCATTTATTAATGGATTGGCTAACGAGCCATCCAAATGAGGACATTATTAGTTAACAGTAATAAATGTAACCCGCTGTTCCATTTTTTATTAGACCATTATCATCTAATGTGTATATATTATTTCTTGTCGCATTTATTTATGATTACGACAATGATGATTGTTATTATTAGCTTAATTTTACAAAACAATAATAATATTAAACAGTTAAAAATAGGATAGCATCAAAACTTGACAAATATTTCTTAGTGCATGTATGCACATTAAACCATATTTTAATGCAATCCATATAAATCACACAATCATACAACCTTATAATACGAGTAGATTAGTATAATTATAATTATAGTCTATTGGTATATATTAATCAAAATACGCCACCTGTCCCATTAGTGGCTGCGGCACCTACAATGAGCTCTGGCTCACCACTTCTCTGCGCGGTGCCGTGACTGGTAGTCTAAGAGTAGATGTCCTTTCTGAGGGTGTACACAGTGGCAAGGCTAGGTAAGTGGACCACGGCTGTGTGCTCTCTCCCTATCTCCTTTATATCAACCATACTGATGCTTTTTTTTAAAAAAAAAGAAAAAGTCCTTTGTATGTTCCTACATAACTTCTTTCTCTTTCTTTCATTTTTTATTACAAATAATCCTTAAATATCAACTAACTAAACAATGATTAGCTGACATAATATCCTGTCTGGCCCTCATCTACTTTCATTATTAATCATATTGTTATAACTAATCACGTGTCTCTCCATCCACCTTTTCCATAGTGGTATTGTGCCCTCATCTTTCCGCATTATGCGTCAACTGCTAGCTCGCCTTGAAGACCAGAACACTGGAGAGATTCTTGTTAAGGAACTCCAAACTGTGATCCCCCCCCACAGATTGGAGGTAAGTAACTATTCCCATATACAAATAGTGTAAAAGAGGCTACGGATATATATATATATAGAATTGTTTGCTTATTTACTTTTCATAGTACTATTACATATTTATATGGTTTAATATGAAATTGATTTATAAATTTAACTTAATTTAACATAGCTTATTTATTTGGTTACAGCTATACTCTATAGAATGCATGCGATTTCATTAAATGTAGTTACGCAGCATGATATATAGTATTATATAGTAGTGTTAGTAATGTGTATGTAGTAGAAGGCTGGGAATGGTTACTAATTAATTTGTGGTGATGGTTATAGGAGGCCAAAAAGGTCGCCGAGGTGCTAGGAGATTCTATTCCCGCACAGGTATGCCATGTTTTATCTTATCATGACTGATTCTCCTGTCCATCTTCACCCTTCTGTACTATTTATGTTTATTTGTCTGTAAGATCGCATATAAGTAGGAGTAGGTGCGTAATTATTGTGCAGTTCTGAGTAATTTAAGGCTTTGAACTGGATGGTGTATGTATATTATGTCCAAGTATGTGTGGGTGGAAATATAGCATACTCAATGTACATAACAACAGTGTATGTATATAAGCTAACTATGTTGTACTGGATTATCCCTGTTTTACCCTATTTTTGCATATAATATAATATACTTCTAAGTATAACATGTTTGTACTAGTACTTGCTATGTTAAAGCTAGGACGTTAGTACGATTATACTTGGAATTTGTTTAATTCGGGCATTTTGTGGAAGATTAAATATTACTTTATATTTTGAAAGAAATTATTTAGACCAAATTGTAAATCAATGCATCATATGTTATCTAAACTTAACGATTAGTGGAAACCATCTGCAGTTAATGATTCCAGATCTTCCTTTTTTAATTTGATAATGATATTTCTGGAAAGAAATTATCTATTTACATTATTAATGTTAATATACTAAAAGCCAAGATTGATTGGTTAACAGCTTTTACTCCCTCTAGTATCCTTGGGCCACTAGCAACAGCAAGCCCGTTGCTACCGACAACTACGAGTTGCTTCTTAATGGGTATGTGCTATACTTATATACGTTATTACACGTTAACACGTGCAATGTTTATATTAGTTTTGGTAATTATTGTTTATTGGTTTAGTAATTATCACTCCAGGCCAAGAACAGTTTAGTTGTTTTGTACATTTGATTGAGTACTATATTGGCAATTTCTATTATAGACACGTATATAGTGAATTTCAGCGCATAGTAATTATCTCACTCATGTTCACGGTAACAGCTGATTATTACTAGCAGAGTACTTATGATGAAAACTGTAAAGCTTTTACTTGGTATCATTGCATAATCGAAAGTCCCCTATGTGTTTAAGACAGAACCTTTTTATACGCTCCAAATATTGCATTTTATATCTGGAATAATTCAGAACCCCAGTATCAACTAATTGGATTATTACAGTTATATTTTAGCATATTTAACCCAACTAAACTAACATGTTTTTCCTTAGTTCTTGGAGGCCTACCATGTGTGTTACTGGAATGGAGGGTCTACCTAAGCTTTGCTCAGCAGGTTGTTCTTCCTCTACAAATCTCTCTATCCATTCTCTATCTTCACTATTATCTTAATTACTTTTCTTTTCCATTTATTTGCTCTCAATGACCAGTCTCCTATACATATATTCAGGTCTAATATGATCTTCTAAGCCAATACTCTACCCATCTTTCTCTCTTCCTCTCTTCCTCTCACTCACTTATTTTATCTTATACACCTCCAGGCAATGTTCTTAGAGCCTACACTGCAGCCAAGTTGGCCTTCAGGGTCCCTCCCAATGGTGACTGCCCTACTGCTGCTCGGGCCATCAAGGAGATCCTCGAGAAGGTAGCTAACACTCCTTAAGCTTTCTAGCTCGGTGCATAAACTATGCTACTCTATGTCATGAAGATGTTTTGTTTCTGCTTTATCGTTTCCACTTCCCCTGTAAGATTAATACGAGCAAATGGGTATATCCATACATATATATATACACCTAGATATATATATAGGCTGAGATTATAACTGTATTCTTTCTGGTACCTACTAGTGGGCACATAAGCCTCCTATAATACTATAACCCGCCATGACATTATTCCAAACCATACCATATAACTCATTATTCTTCTTTCAGGACACACCCTATGGTGCCAAGGTCACCTTTGATTTTGACAAGTGTGGCTGTGGTTTTGACGCTCCTAAAATGAGCCCCTGGCTGCAACAGGCTGTTGAGAAGGCCTCTATGGTATGGTAGCTCGTCCTTTCTTTATCATAATCTTTATATACTTTCATTCTATATATATATTCCGGTAGACTTGTATTTCCCACTTTTCATTTGGCTTTTATTAATTAGGTGCTTTAATTTCTCTTCTATGATTCTTAAGGTTGATTGGTCAGAACTATGTGATATTATTCATTCATATATGTACTTTTATACGAATAATGCTTTATATGTGCCCATACATGCATATATAAGCAAAGGCTATGTAAGCCACGAATTAACAAGCACAGGCTTTTCTTATTTCAGTTATTTGGTTTTTCTTTTAACAATAAGATAATGTTATAACTGATTACTAACCAAATACTATTTACCTGTCTCTATTCAGGATTACTTCAACAAGCCTGTCATGATGACTGGTGAAGGTATGTGGTTGTTCTTCTCATCATGCCTCTTCCATACTTACCGGGTTTTGTTATAACAAAATATTATTTATTTATTTATTTATTTATTATTATTATTATTTTTATTTTTTTTATTTTTTTTTTCCTTCATCCTTTTACCTTAATTAAAACAAAAAAAAACAAAAAATTGTGTGCTATTCCCATGTAATTCTTACAACTCCCTTTCTAGTGATATATAGGAATAATCCGCGAGAGGATTTAGTTATAAAGATGCTTGTTAAGTGCTCCTATACATATATATATATATATATACATATATTGTTCTTAGGCCAACTAAAGGCTATGCCTTGCAGGTGGATCTATTCCTCTGATGGGTCTGCTCGCTGAGAAGTTCCCTAAGGCCGAATTCTTGGTCACTGGTGTTCTGGGTCCCAACAGGTAATACTACATCCTACTATATTTATCTATACCTTTATATATGCTTTAACACATCTTTTGATTATCAAATGACTCGCAACATATTCATTTCAACTATTTGGTTGAAGAGTATAATATTAAGATTAATACAACGCGAATGTATCTATATATATATGCTAATGACTGTTGAATTTAGTCTCACTCTCATACCTATAGACCTGTTTTGGTTTATTTGAGTTTTCTTCTTTTCCTATGTTGTCTTTGGTTTAATGAATCATCGCTCACTACTCAATACTTTGTCCATTCATATATATATATATATCCGCGTAAGTTCTAAACTGTGAATTTCGCTTATTAGGCCAACTGTAACAGCCGACTAACAGTGGTATCTTGTTTCTCTTCTTTCTCTTCCATATAGCAACGCTCATGGTCCCAACGAGTTCCTCCACATTCAGATGGGCAAAAATGTCACTGCCTGTGTCTCCAGTGTGCTATCTGCTCACTGTGAGGCTTGTTGCTAGATACTAAGAATTTCATTGCTAAAAAATACTTAATTCCCAGCCACTTAACGTAATGTAGAAGTAACTGGGTTATATTGTATAACGGGATTGAACAATGTTAAGAAGTACCCTTGAAATGAAATCTTAATAAACTTGATTTATCTGACTGGGAAAAGTTTGACTATCTTCATATATACATGAATATGTGCGTATATGTATGTGTACGCCGATTGCGAAGGGTTTGTTCTCAATGCTTTGGTGTGGCTAACATGAATTACTTCGGCATTACAGCCAATGAACCGACAGTTTAATTGTGCAATAAGGTTTTAACTGATTGTATTCAACTATTTTTCAGTTTTTCTGATATTTCATCCCATTGGAGGACCGTACCGGATACCCAGTTAAACACGACATTGCGGAATGAAAAAGGCAATAAATTATTTTAGTTAAGCCGCTCTAGCTATTAAAATTGGTATAAAATTTAGATCGCGAATAAACCTAGACGTAATCTTAAAACAAATAGTATAAACTTTGTATACATCAAGCAATAAGATAGAGTTTCTAAAACAAAATAACAGATTTGAAGTCAGTGTTCAGAAGACAATTGCCAATAGATCGTTTCATTAATCAAGGTGTTAAATCTATCTACATTATGTCCCAATTGAATTGATCAACTGGATCACTAATATACTGTAGTCGACATTAGATTAGCTTGAAATTGTCTTGTTTTTCCTGTTATAAATCTTTTGAGTTTAATAATTAATTCAGGCTCTATTTGAAGTGGGTGGCTGTGTAATAGGAAAATACCATTTATAGTAGGCATTTGAATCTGCTGACAACTATAAATAGGATTACCAGTACATAGTAGAAGAATTGAGCATCTATATAGATTAACTTGTAAATATATGCTTTCATACTCGGAAGTTCGTCGGGTTAACCGTTTTTTAATTTTTTTTTGTTTTTGTTTTTGTTTTTGTTTTTTTTTTTTTTTTTTTTTTTTTTTTTTTTTCATTTATCTAATTATACTAGCTAGAAGTTAGAA
>NAOQ01000314.1:73924-85787 GCA_002751075.1 Ichthyophonus hoferi
ATTAAGTAGTTAACTTTACGTTAAGTAATATTATCGTTCTTACTACTTCGTAAGGTTACGTTCGGTTACCGGTTTTAACGTTTTTTTGTTTTTTTTTTTTTTTTTTTTTTTTTTTTTTTTTTTTTTTTTCATTTTTTTTTCATTATCAATATAACTAGCAGAAGTTAGAATCAGGCCTTCCATTAGATTCAACCAGACTGGTACAATAGTGGGTATTGCAATTGATACTATGTAAAATAGTTTTTTTTTATGTGGAGGGTACTTTTGGGTTTTCCATATGCTCGTGAATACATACATACCTAGCACTGTTTTACTAATGCAAGTGCATACGTTATATTAATCATTCAAATTATATGTTGATAACATAACCGAATACATCAATCTTTATATATTAGCATTGCAGCTACCAGTTTTTACCGGGGAAATAAAAATTATTCTCAGCAATGGACAAAGATATGTTTAATGCATACGGACATGCATCTAACATTGCCCATTTATTAAAAAGAACTAAGTATCCTCTAAAGTATTCTGGCTGTTAGCAATCATAGTCATCCAAGCTATCCCACGAATAATATATATATATCAATCCACTACTCTTTCATGCAGAATATTCCAGTCGCTGAACAAAAAATAATAATAACTTGAGAAAGAATAAACAAACAAGTAAATATGCGCCCAATTAATTGCCACAGATTAAGGTATGTAATGGCTCCGCAAATAATGCAGGAAGACATAGTAATATGCATTGGTATCCTCTACATATTACGAAATTTTAATCACAGCACACAGTGGTGTTTGATCTTATTAGACTTATTTGTATGCAGAACGTTTACTATATGATACTCTAAAATTATACTGCTTGTGCATCTATACAAAAGGATTCAACCTAAACCTTGAAGCTGGGTTGCTTTGCACATTGAATAGTTGCAACATATTTGGACCCTGCCAAACAAGGTCACTTACTATTACAGTGCTGATTTGCAATACCATAATATTAATATAGTACTACTTGAAGCAAGAGAAAAAATAATAAATAAATAAAGTTCAAGAGAATATGGCTCGACTATAAGATTCCCCAATCAAATGCAATTTTTTCTCGTTTTCACATAGTAACAAATGCTTTCTTCAGCTAACTTTTAGACAAGAGAAAAAATACAGTAATTAACCATTAACCGCTGGTGAATAAGCAATAAAAATGGTGATTAGAAAGAAGGAAACGAAATAGACAAACTAAAACAACAATATAAATAAAAATAATGATACTAATACTATAACACACCTAATAATGGCGACACGTAATAAAACCACTCTCCCATAAACCAGCCCATATCAGCTTACATTATTCCTCACTACCTAGAGTACCTGTAAATAAACACTATATGATATGATACAATGGAAGACCCACTGCTTACAAGATAACATAATCACTCTCATCATCCTCTTTAGGGAAGGGGTCTGGATTAGTTAGTCGGGTCTCACTGACTGAAAAGAGAGCGCTGAGTCCTGGCTTCTGTGGAGTAGATGGGCTTGTTGGTTACTGTGCATAGGACTGTCTTGGCTAGTACATATGTATGTGTATGTATATGTATATGTATGTATATGTATATGTATAGGCACTTAGTGAAAGTGATAATATAGCTTCTATGGGGGTGGTTTTCCTTGGTTTTACCATACTCGAAGCTTTTAAATAACCATGCACACCCCAACTTCTTTCTCTTTCTCTTTCTCTTTCACGCATTCTTAAGTTCTATCTCCAATATTTCCACGCACATACACATTCACACACGAGTATTTTTTTGTTTCTCTCCATCCTGTACCCAAGCCGTATTTATATAAGGGTTGGGATACATACAGTACTTGGAAATGTACAGAAATCAAGAAACTCCTCTTCTGTGGCAAAGAAGAAGCCGATGGCAACCGATGGATCAATCTTTTTCAAGGGCATTTTAGTAGGTATATAACAATGATAGCTCTGGGGTATGGCATAGTGTATAATATGCGTGGGGAAAAGTAGGGAGTTGAAAGAAATAACAAGTGTTAGGACTTTTATGTGCAATGCATGGTTAACCTTAAGGTAAAAACATTAACAGCTAACCAAGAGAATAAAGTGAAAATAGCTGTGTTTAATAGCTATCACTAACCCTCTGTTCTCCCTATCTCAAATATCACGTGAAGCATACAACAAAGACACAAAATTGACATTGCATACATTGTTTAATAAATAGTCCTGTGAGTACATACATATGCATACATACATAATCAATATTCAGAATTACTAGCCTTTCCTGATAGCCCCTCTCACCCCAACCATCAAACACACTCTTGCATACACCCATTCACATGTCATCCTAGCTAACCAATAACATGACCTGTCGTTATATATATATATATATATATCACATCAGATTCCTAAACTAGTAAACTAGTATGAGTTTCCTGTATTCTTAATTTTCAAATTAAACATTGTTAGCATACTGACTTTATACAGATCTTGTACATCTATATTGAAGCTGTAATGGCACTCAACTAACACGGCACAGTAACCCCACTAAATCGACTCCGATTATAGCCAAACATTATAAAGTCAGTCATCCATGTGTTAACTGGAAAAGAATGACGTAGTTAATAGTTTTAGTTATGGTTATATACCTCCAGATGTACGTCTCCAGTCGCAATCGTGTAGACAGGATGCGGATCATAATAGAAAGCGTAATCATCTATGTAAAGAAAGAGATAAACGCATATATATGCATATGTTATGTTACTACATTGCATTACTATAAAATATAAAACCATTACATGCCATATCTCATCAACGATTATGAATGCATGCATAAAGCTGGTAAGAGGTAATAAGGATATAGAAATAGAACTTGTATATATAGGTAAGATAAGATGGGGAAACGCAAATGAAACAAAACTAAGGAAGTATGTATTAAAAACATATATACATATATATGTGGGTGGGGTGGTGCCTATATACTCGATGTGTTTTATAATAAAAACATAAATATACACATACATAGAAAGATGCATAGAGCTCGTGATAGGACAAACAGTTAAAGTGACAGGTAAGAGATAAAGGAAGGGTCGAGTACCTTGGTAACCCACAAAGTAAAGTGCATGGCGTGGTGTTCCACCCACCATCCCTATCATATAAGGCGAAGAGAAGTATTCCTGTACAGACAACTCTATCACTATATTACTCTATAACTATATTACTATATTACTATATAGTGTGAAAGGTGCATATTGTATGACAAGTTGTAGAGAAGGGGAAACATGCTGGTTTAACTAGATGATAATCATTATCATATTGATGCCAATTGGGCTGTTATCATGTCGTATGTAATAATATAAATAAAGGGGCTGATAGTACGAATGAGTGAGCCTACAATATCGAAAATATAGCAGTGAAAATAGGACATGAAACACTCGCAAACCCTGTTGATGATGCTAGTAATTAATTAATTAATTATAAAATAAACTCATAAAAATGGTAAAGCATTTATGAAAGATAATAGTGATAGAAAATGATGCAAATGCATCACAATACAGGGTCTGTCGCCGTATTAACCCAATCAAGGCTATGCGTTTAACACATGAAAGAATGACATGTGACTAATATCCAACAACTGGTGGACCCCATTGTAAATATTAGTCTCACTACATCTATTTCCTATATAAATACAACTATAAATAAACAAATACATATAGATATACCCATACATATACAGATCAATACACATAAAAACACATACTTTTATGGCGGGTAAGTACATCTGGTTTAGTCGGCGAATTCCCAATCGTAGAGGAATAAATAACACGGTAGGACGCCACGGGGTGTCTCTAGAAAGTAGTTCATCTTTATATACGCACTGATCTTGTGCAACATAACCCCGAAGGTGGTGTAGCGCTATGGTGGTCTCCTTGGATACTGACTCTAAGGCAGAACTTATTATGAAGGTGGTAGGTGGGTGGGTGGGTGGGTGTTAAAGGTAGGCTAGGCTTAATACTGAGATGGGGTAGGGATAGGTGGGAAGAGCATTGGGGTGAAAAGGAGATAGAAATATAGAGATGAAAAAGTATGTGCAATAAAGAAATGATCATGTTATACACCTTTCCCAGAAAGTACAACCAACAATTAACATTAAAATTATAAAACTATAAATGAATGTATCCCCTCATGTTAACTATGATAACTTACTATAAGACCTGACATATGGACGCGGATCCAAACCAATCACCAGCCCTTTTATGGACGGCTTTGTCTGCAACAGCGGTCAGGCTATGAATAGAGAAGGGGGCATTGAACCCTCGAGCATCATCAAACCATCGCACAATCTGTACATATATGTATGTATGTGTGTGTGTGTATGTGTAAGTATGATAATATGACAATATGATAGTAAGTCCTTAGAAAGAAAAAGGGTAAATAAAAGGAAACAAGATATATATATATATATATATGAATGTGCTATGAATTCTTAGGGAACTCAGAGATAGTATAGGAACAGGGACATATATATATATGATGTATGATATTGATAATGTACAAGGTGGGGCTTATGGCAGAGCCATGTTGAAGAATATACAAGGAGAAAATGCAAATAATTCTGAAGAGTATACACAGCTATAAACTAGATATATATATATTCATAATCCAAATATAAAAGAAGTAATATGTATTTAGATACATACATTGGCATATGCTGTGGGCATCTCAGTTGCTTGAATGGCATCACTAAGTCTCCATCCTATTTCAATAAAATATTAGTTGAAGATTTATTTGACAACATAATATAGCAAAAAATTAGATAGAGAAATTAGTCATAAGATACATTTTGAATAGTATAATGCATGACTACTATTGGATAAAAATGGTGTAAAATATTTTAATAAAGAATATGGAGTTGATGTGCTTTTTATATGAATTTTAGTGGTAATATATAGATACAGATATAGAGATATTATGATTAACATGGGTCCTAGATTATGGTACCTTGGTTAGTTTGACATGTTTTAAATATATATATAGTTATAGATTAGACTTGAGATATGAAATATCAGGAAAAGAGACACATGCGAGAGGATGCATTTATGCATTGATGTAAGATAATATAGAATGATGTGTAGTATAGTATAATATAGATATAATATAATATAAAAAAGCATATAATGTAATATAATATAGGATGGTATATAGAATAGTATAGTAAAACAGAACATAAATATAATATAATATAGGATAGCATATAGTATAGTATAGGATAGTATATAATGTAATGTAATATAATATAGGATTGTACGGTACGATATAAGCTAGTATAATATAAATAGTATGTATATAGTATAACATAAAAACATAATATAATATAGTACAATATAACACACCATACCATACCAAAATATCATAATAACCGATCAGCCCCAAAAACAAATACAAGAGGGGGAAGGAGGGAGGGATGCACACCCTTTCCAAGTAATAAGGCGTTAAAGACCTGTGCCAATAGCATCTGGCCACTACGTAACATACAACCCCACCCAACATCAGTGGTGTAATGGCGAGGTCCAGGGAGGGCCGAGAAGCCACTCCTATAAGTGAAATAGAAGGTGGATTCAAAGGCGTGTAGGAAACGAAGAACATATTGGGGTGGCTCGTCATCGCCCATGGCTTGAAAGTCTGTACAAGAGGAAGCCAGTAAGAAAAGAGATACGCCTGACGATAAGTAAATATAATTTTAAAATTAATTGAAATGCCATTGATTATTGATACTACTATTATTACTGCTATTACTATTACTACTACTACTACTACTACTACTATTACTATTACTATTACTCTTACTACTACTATTAGCACCACCACTACTACTATTAATGTAAGGTAGAAAAAGTGAGCGGTTACTGATATGTTTGTGTCTATAAATATATACATATATATATATATATATATATATATATATGTGTGTGCGTATATGTATAATGCTTGACTATCTGTAAGGTAGGGAAAGGATAATGATGAACATTGTGTTTACGATATATATATATATATATATCTTAGATATTTGGAGTGAAAGGGGATCTGGAGTGAAAGGGGATCATAAATAATATATAAAGAGATTGTCATGTATAAAGATGGTATGCTAATGTAGATAGATAACACCAATAATCAAATTCTTTCAAACTCTTCTCATTGACATTTGAAGGCAATTAGCATATAATTCTATTGGATACAATATTTTATGTGTGGATGAATATTTTTAAAATGTCTCCAATCTATAAGTTATTATATAATACGTAATGGTACGTAAATTTAATTGGATGCGCATGTAAAATATCTTGTTAAATTTTTAACTTAATTTTAACAAATATAAGTGCAAGAGTCATGAGGTAAACCAATAGAAATATAGTATAATGGCTAATGAAATAAAGGAATAGCGACGGCTATTTTCATTTGTGGATATAAAATGCACAATATACGCGCCATTATATGTATTGTTTGGCCAGGAAGAGTACGAAGAAAAACGACAATAAAAAAGCCTAATATAACAATAAATATACAACGGGAAGAAACGAAAGAACAATGGAAATTGATTAACTAAAATATTAATATGGGTAATAGGAGAGAACAGAAAGATACTAACAAAATACAGTATGGACAAGTTATCAGATTGGGAAGGAGGTATGGAATAAAACAACAACAGAAACGAGTAAAATAGGAAGTGACTAGTACAAACAATATTCTCTCACGGTCAGTGATACCTTCGAAAGTAGAAAAACATTGGCCCAACATCCATATATCTGAGCTGGTCAAAACAGTAGAAATTTCGTGTCCTGTGCAAAGTAACATGCATAAGTTGCTAACGGAAGATCGTTACTTAACGTCTAAAAAATTACAAGCACATAACTGTGTGAAGGTGTAGGCATGTATGGACTACGTATGTTTTAGCATGTAAAGAAGGGTACGTATGTATCTGTGTACAAGCCTATATATGCGTGTAAGTATGCTCATGGGCGGACGCATCTCCCTGTAGTATGTATGCTAACATACAAGTACTTGGACCTATCTAGATGTGCGTAAAAGAGAATACACAAGACAGGTAAAATAATAGATAACACACCCAAGAGTGTTCAAGCCTAGGATAGTGAATTTTATGAACCAAACAAGAGGCATTTAAAAAAAGAAAATGTAATAACTCACCACACACAGCTTTAATCCATGCTATCAACTTATGCAACTTTTCACTGAATTTCAACACCTTTGTGTCGGGTGTCTTAGTGTCTTCTCCTACCGTACATACTATCTTGCACACCTTGCCTCTCTTTGTCTTTGTGGGTGCCAGTATGGTTGGCCTGTCGTTACCATAGACATAATTATTGTTTAGAGCTATAGGTCGCGACGACCTCTTATAAATTATGTTGGAGGACTTGCAAGGCCCGGAAATTTTATACACAGGAGACATTCTTCAATATATATATTATGATGGCCAAATGGCCTTTATAATGTAGAAGGACGCCGGTTTAGCGGGTAGGGGTATAGAATAACACTCCGTAAAGGCTAGCCACAACCACCTGTTTCTTTTGCTAGTTTTAAAAAATACTTTGTGCAGGCGCTTCTTCCAAAAAACTCGATAGGCAACAGTCAACATAGCATTTAATTTCCATTGTACAGCCAACAACGTATCACTACTGTAAAGCGGTAAAAATATAACTAATATTTTTATGTACGATAACTCATAATCTATATTAATTTATATATTAATTTAGATTCTGTTAGTTGGTATGAGTAAATGCAATATCATGCGTATAATCAATCAGGTCCTGCGTATTGCTTTTAGCTTATCTGCTTCAACCAATACGACTACATTTTAAAAAGATAACATGTATTCCAGGGCTCATTCCAGGGCTGTATGTTCAGTTCTTTTTATTATTTTTATTATAAAATTTATTATCATTTTACTTAATTCATACTTTTTTATATATAAAAAATAATAAGTATGCTTTAACAGCTTTAATACTTACATAACATGATATAGGATTGTGTCAATTGGATCGGTTCGAAATTGTAGTCTGGGCTGATTGAGTGTTCTGTTTCACAGACTACCCTTTACCCCCCAAAAAATACACTTTAAAGAATATACATTCATACATTCTTCTTTTTCTTATAATAATAATTATGCTTCAAAAACTTTAATGCTTATATTAACATGATATAAGCTTGCGTCTATTTGAGCGGTTTGAAGTTGCTATACATGTGGGTTGATAGAATGTTCTTTTTCACAGGCTACTCTCACTCTTTACCCCCCAAAAAATGCACTTTAAAGATATATACAATATACATTATATATGCTCCTTTTATACGTATGCCATTACTATTACAATTGCCTTTTCTTCCGTTTAAAAAAGTTGTTTTTATGTTAAATGGGTGCATAAATCATGTTTTGTATGTGAATACTTGATCACGAGACTATATTAATGAACTAAAAAGCTGAAACACGTGTGTCGATTTCATTAAAACATAAAGTAAAGTATAAATAACCAATAGCTATCCCATTGACTTTTGACTTCAAACACTCATTATCCGGTCCAAAACCCAACTTCGCGGTGCAATCACCATCTTATGACGCACATAAATATAAAAACTGTACACGGTTATGTCATGTTCTTACTCTTTTAAAACGAATTCTTTAGTACTACCAATTACTTGTTATTGGCCTTACAGCTACCAAATATGAGGAAACAAATCAGTACTTGGGGTGGGGGTACTTAGAATTGGTGCATTTAAAACGATGCCTGAAAGCTATTTTTACCTATACATATGATTGGGCAGATCCTCATAGTTTAGGTGCCAGCCATATTTTTATTAACTATAGTTAATCAAAACTAACCTGAACACAAAATGATTAACTAGAATACCCTGGTATGTATATTTAACTGGGCGACTACTAAGTAAGCACGGGCAAAGCCACGATTCTAGATATACTTATTTTTTTTTATAGATCCGGGTAGGTATAATTTCACATCCATCATTGGGGTGGGAATAGAGATTATTTCATGAGCCTTTTTGTTAAGCTTATTGACCATGTGGCAATGTTTAGTACAGAAGCTGACTACATAGCCTTATGTGCGGCAACTCATGAAACGGAATGGATTATTGACATCCTGGAAAGTCTTGAAATCTTCACTAAGCCAGTCCCAATGTATTAGTACAGTCAGTTTGCAATTAGGATCACTGAGAACAATGGTATCACTCGGAACACGAAGCATATCGAAGTGAAATCCACTACAACCAAGGTTGCCATACGGAACGATATGAGAGTGATGCACCATGTGTCTACAGTGGACCAAAAGGCTGGCATTCTCACCAGGACTTTCTCTCCAACTGAGTTTGTCAGAGTTTGCTTGGGCTGTACATTTATGGCAAATACATTTGTTTTTTAAAATCATAGGTATAATTTTCGCATCATTAGAGTGGGGATAGAGTAATTATTCCATGAGCCTTCATGGATGGTAAGATAATTGGTTGAGTTATGACATCCTAATATGGTAGATTTAATTGGTAGCAAAATGTTTATTTATAGACTCTGAGCCAGTTTATGGTTTATGGGAATAGCCCGGAATGCGCCATTCGTTAAAACTCAAGACTGCTACTTGCTGATGATCTGTCTTTTTTTTATGACCTACGATCTTATCCACATTCCATTTGGGAGTTAACCCCCATTTGTCTCTAGAACCAAAACATTCTATCACAAGATTGGTCATCCAGCCCTGTCGCAATCACGGACAGTCACGTTGCAGTCACTGTAAGGAACCAGAAATTTCTATTTGGCTAAGAAGCCGTTTTTAAAATCTAGGAAATTGCACCAGAGTGCGATTCGAGATGTCACTGATGACAGTGTCATCACCAGCCCCCTTCGGGTGGTCTCGTGTACATTCTAGTTGTTCCTAAAATGGGGATTTCCCCATAGTTACTTTAAAAATATATTTTGAATTAAACTATTTAAGTTTTATAGTAAGCCAATGTGTTGATCTAATGGAAGTTTATCTTAGTAAATATCATTCTATCAATATTAACATATACAGTTAGCATATAAGAAAATAAGAAAGTATGTATAACTACCAGAACAGAACTCGTAGTTCTTTTAAGTTTCCAAGATAACCAAGCTAGCGTCCTGCACTTGCTTTTGTACTGGATTGCTTATTATTTCAAGTCGAGATTGATTAATGAATTCCAATTAATATCAATCACATACTAAAGTTTGGCTTTTTGTTATTGCGCCAATAAGTAGCCGATGTTGCGAGTTTATATAACTTTTAGAAACAAAAGATTGCTTGTTTTAAGGATTAAACATGCGGTTATAACTTATTATTGTAAACAATATTTGAATCTACAATTAATGTTTTAATATATTAATAAGGTGAGTAATACTTTTTGTTTTAATTCGAATAAAATATCTTGTTTTGGACAACCAATCCAATTTGAATGTGAGCACGATAAGGTACGTAGTTCATTGGTTAACTATTATCAGTCGGGTTCCAAACTATGAACTTTGCAGGTTAGGTAACTTGGATGACTCGCAGAATCGTACAAGGGTTCATGGGAAATGTGACCAAACTAGGGTAGTAACTGAACACAAAGCCTGACTATGTGTCCAGAGTAGCATGGAGATGAAGAATAAAGATTTACTCAGTACTTTATTACTTGTGACTAGCTTTGTCACAGTACGAATCATCAATATAAGTAGACCCAACTTGACATCACTTCGCCTACCTTAATGCCACGTTTTCTGGACCTGTATATATGTATCAATCTCAATTTATGGAAGACTGTGATCACCCCAAACGAATCTTCAAGCTATCCAAGTGCGTATATGGTTTACTTATAAGTGGTATTTGTTGGAATGCCATGCCGAATGTCTTCTCACACAATCAAGCAATGCATTCTGCCGATAGAGACCCCTCTCTCTACATTGCCTATAATACTCAATTACTAGTATTTTTCTGCTATGTACACGACTTCCTAATCGTATCTGAGCATCCTGTGGATAAAAATGCACTGATCAAACCGTTTTCTGATTGCTTCCTGACCTAGAGCAAGGGATAGCCTACTGACGTTTTGGGCTATACCATCCAGAGATGTGATGATTACGTAAAACTATTACAGTCAACTACATCAAGGAACTAATCAAATTTTATAGCCAAGAAGACAATGGCTCTCTGAAATACTTTCCAATATTATCAAGGAAACTGAAAATCCCACTAAAGAATCTGTGCCATATGATGTCACCTCTACAAGCCCTGATTGGCAGTCTACTATGTATCACCAAGTCTAGCTGCCCTGATTGCCAATTTGCAGTCAATTTTCTTGCATGCTACATTGGAGAAACCGCCAATGCCATTTGGGAAATGGCAACGTATCTTCTATGCCACCTCAAGACCACAGCTGAAGAGTGCATTGTCTATAACTCTGCACCACTAACACTGCTTTTTCAGATGCCAATTTTGCAGCTGACCCAAGAACTTTAGGTAGCCAGAGGTGCTACATAACTTATTTTTCGGGGAGCCTGATGAACTGACTCTCGAAAACACAAAATATAACTATACTTTCTGCAACAGAGAGTGAACACATAGCAATACCCTCTACATGTCAACAAATCTCCTACATTGCATCTCTCTTTGACTGCCTACATATGGACACTGGTTGTGTAAAATTGCATGCGCACAATCAATCTGCCTTTTTTCTGACTGAGAAGAACTTTGTACTGAAAGGTACAAGGAACTTAGAAGTTGGGTATTGGTATATCATTCCATACATTGGACCAAAATTCTAATAACAAGCACATCAAGGTGGCGATTGGTT
>NAOQ01000315.1:3876-20659 GCA_002751075.1 Ichthyophonus hoferi
TTGTGACAGCAATGAGAAGTGTGATAACACAGACTGAAGGCATAATGGATTCCTTAATAAACTTTGTTTCCATATACTGAAAAACAAAACTCATTCCTATTTAGGAATTTACACAGCTTGCTTTGGTATAGTAAGAAATCTTTGTGATAACCCTGTAATCTATATTTGTGGTAAACTCGTTTTTTATCTTACCGTGGCTAAAAAGCTGCATACTTTCAACCAATTAAACAGCAATCAAGTTGTGATCAAACAATTCTAGTTGGCTTTATTGGTCTCATGAACCATATTAGTCAATAAAGATCCATATGGACTGAAATATTGAACACAGCTACATTGACATACACGATAAACAAGGGTTACGAAAAGGATAAAATGAACGAAAACAGCCAAACAAGAAACGGATAATGATGTGTAAACCTTATAAATAAAGCTTTGCGTTTCCTATAGCTTGTTAACCATATCTTATATATAAATATTCTCAGTGATGGCTAGAAGGTACCTGGCATGTATGCTATAAGCATCATGTTCTATGGTAATGTCGAGTTCTTTGTTGGCACTTGATTATATTCTTCAGTGTTATATCTTCCTCTTACCGAGAACCCTTAGAACGGCTTAGTGACTTTCAATATTAATCATAACTATTACATACATACAACTTTAATATCTCTCACTGGTCGTTCAAATTGTGCTATTACTACATATGAACCTAAGCGTATCAATGCAGAAGTCTCTCTTCAATGTGCAGAAGAATACTTTAGACAGCTGAGGATGGAACCATTATACACTCCTTCTCTTAGATCAAACTCATTTTATCTTTCTATTGAAAGTAGATCAGAGCTAAGCACTGCCTCTATCGCTAGCCCAGTAAGAAATACTACTAAACCACACATAATTGGAGCTCCCGAAGTCGGTAAACAAGTCATCATAACTACTGTAGATTGTTATTAATTTTAAACACATGTTATGAATTCAAATTCAAATTCAATTGCATACCTAATATAGTATATAAGAATTAGTCTCCTTCCTAATCATTACTGTGTAGGTTTAATAGATAATCTCTACTATTTGATTAATAGCATATAATAAATAAATAAAATATGTGTTATATTCTAATACAGATAAATAAACGAGGAATTATTGTAACAGATTAAACATGTTCCAGCATAAAAATTATCATATAAGTGGCATGTTACACATGTACGCAGGTGTTTGGTATGTCAAAAAAATTAAAATCCATTGAACTATGCTTATTTGGTCTTGCTAACCATAATTATTCATATTATCACACTGAATACTATATTCATTGCTTAATTTAATATTTCATCAACGAATGAGTTATAGTAAGAGAGGCCTTTGAAATTTACTGAGACATCTCTGATTTTTCACTGTTTGAGAGTGACAAGAATGATCTCTGATGGGCACACTTAAATGGATGTCTAAATGTAATCTTTGCTCTAGTTTAAACTCCTTTTTATACTTTAACTTGGACTAATATATCTTATCTAATTGCTTAACTTATCTATTCAATATAATTGGAAACGGTTGAGTTAATTTAAAACAATATCGATGGTACATGCCTCATTCAATTGATGCCCTATATTTTTTGCGGTTTTGACTTAATCCCGTCTATCATGATTTAAGCATATCCTTTTATAACTATTATATAGGTAAATAGTATCTATTTGCTACATGATATAAGCAAAATATGTATGGAAATAAATATATAAAAGTTGGTTTTAATTGGCATCTAGCTATATTGACCTAATGGCATAGAGGGATTCCAAAATGTTGTTAGACATAAGAGAGTATATTATAAAACGACCAAAATATAATAAATTATGTGGCATAATATGATTTTTTAATTTACAAGTTATTTATTTTATATATTGCGAATGAGAAATTTGAATAAAATTTATTGAAAATTCTTTTTGTAGATTCATTATTGTTATTCTATCACAGATAGATGGCACTTGATGCAGTTCAGCATTATACATATATAGAAATAAAATGTATAGTGATGTGGATCTTATATGAATTTACATAAATTAGTAACCTAATCGGTTTGGTACATGAACACGGGTTTCCAACCAGTCACTGATATTCCCAATTAAAACATTTCTTTTTGAGCTAAATATTCTATTTTAGAAGATAGTTTTGGACATATCACTTCATCTTTGCCGTAAAATAAGTATAAATGTTCTTGTAGCCAGTAGCAGGGCCCTTGTAAGATCCTGTGTGATTGCATCGCTTGCTCAGCACAATTCCGCACTCTCAGAATTCGCGAATTTTGTCAAAGTGGCGATGCTGTTGTGTTGAGAAGCTATATAGTATCATGCATCAGTGTCAGAAGACTATGATGCTTGAGTGCATTGACCCAGGAAGGTAGGTAAGCAAATACCAGAAAGAGATGAATCAATGGGGCAATCAGAGCCTGAGAACATACAAAGTACGGCTGGAGTACTGACAATTTCGCAAACAACTAAACTCTTGGCAGTCACGTCTGTTTTAGTTCTGTTTAAAATGAACGGTAACCTTCCAATACTGGGAAATGTGGAAAAAAAACCCAACGGGACCCAAGCATACGTCTTTGGTGGCCTCAACAAAATGTGAAAAACTTTCTTCAGGCAGCAGGCATTTTTCGTCAGAGCTGCGCAGGAATGTCAACACATTACTAAAGGGGTCATAATGAATTTTTTGGAACCATTTCCGGAACTCATCACCTCCTGGGTGACATGTATCAAGCATAACAGTTTCACATTGGCCACTCTGTGGATTAAACTCCGATACTTTGGCACAGTTTTCAAAGAGATAGGGGCAAATTACTGCGTAAAAAGTTGATTTGGGGATGACGGCAGCGCTCATTACACTGGCGGTGACCGAACAAAGCAAAGCAAGATTAAGAGCAAACATAGCGCTTTTTTCTTTTAACTAGACAGGAAAATTTGAAATAATTAACCGGAAACTGCAGTATGTAACTAATGACTAAATGACTGAGCGTCTGTATTATAGTAACATCCGCGTTCTTGTGATTAGTAGATCTTACGGACGACAGGGATATACCGCTTACTGCGGACATTTAATAGGATGACAGATAAGTAGAAGCTTGTGAAGGTTACAAGATTACCTACTTAAATAGTGGCTTAGACAATTTTTTATCCCCCAAATTCAACCATAAATCATGAAAAATAAGGACTAATAAACAATAAGGTTCAAATTTATAATTACATACCGTTATTTGGATTATTTTTTGTTTATTCATTAAAGAAAAAAAAATGATATCTCTTGGTTTTGCTTTGCTTTGCTCCGCTCCCGTCACACCATCCGCGGTTGGAGTATCAACAGCAGTTTACTGAAGAGAGAAGAACTTGGGAACCTATTATGCTTGGTGAGCACCATCAACGCCCTCTTTGCCAACTACAGTGGACTCGTAACACAGAATGGACATACTCTGCTAAACAAGTCGATCCCGTCAGTTGCATTGGGTATTTTTTCGGAGTTAGCCAATATAACAAAATTTTCTTTCATTTCACCAATATATTAATTGTGCCTATACCAGTTGTCTAAATTAATAATCTAATTAGCTTGGCACGTAAAAACAAATTTATTATCAGTCACTGGTACTCCCAATTTTTATTTTTGTTATTGGTATATATTTTCAGATGTAGAAATAGTTTTAAAAGATGCACAGGTCCCATTTATCTGAACGTAGGTAGGAATGACAAAGTGCTCAACCAACAGAAAGAAAGAAAGAAAGTGAGCACATGCAAACTTCCATTTCATTAACACTGACTTAAAACAAGCTGCCACATTTCATTTGTGAATTGCGTAAAAGACACTTGACAGCTTTTAAATAAATAGCTATATAGTACCATGGAGCAAAGCTAGAAGAAAGACTCTGGTACCTTAGTGCATTAATCTAGAATGATGGATTTACACATACCGGAGTTATGCGTAGCAATATGGCAAGTGGGACCAAAAGTAAACGAACTGTGACTTTATGGTTATAAGACAAGCCAATAATGGGAATCACGGTTGGGAAAGGTACGGCATAATACAATGACCATATTGCATTATGCTTATATATATATATATATATATAAGCTTAATCAAGCGCCATCTATCTGTGACATTATGTCAACAATACACCTATCCCATAAATTTACATTGAATTTTTATTCAAGTTTTTTCATGATCTCATCTGCAACGCATAAAATATTTTTTAAAAAATTAAGCTCTACATGCTTAATGTCATCAATAATATTTTTATGCCAAATGACTTACTATCTTCTATCAAACGAAACATTGGAATTTTTTGATATTTTCGAGCTAAATATATTGTCATCACTTAGATGAGTTTAGATTTTTTTCAATTTTGTATAGCTAGCTATATCAGGTTAATTAGATGATTTGGGTTTTAGAGAAACACGTGGAGATTACTATATATATAGTATGAATTACATAATGGAAATTAAATTAACATTTATAAAGTGAATTCTTAGGAGGTAATTACCCATATGCAATGTGGTATAATGCGCTGTTGTATTAGATGCAAATATTATATATATTAAGGGTATCAAACTAATTATTTTCAAGAGAGACCAACGTACTTTTCTTATAAAAAAATAAGAGATCCCAATTTATACGGCACCATCAAAATTCAATTCAAGCCAACATTACATTATTCATGGATGGAGACATACATCATTTCAAAAGAAATTCTAGAAACCTCAATGTAGAATTATTTCTACAGTTTTATTGTGGTGGCAAGAATAAGCAACTTTTTTGTTTTCAAAGCACTTTCACAACATCCTTAAAACATTTTGTTTTAAAAGCTTTTAAATCTTCAATAAAAGATACATGATCCTAAATAAAACCATTAACTAATGATTTTATTTAACTGTCTCAACATATTGGATTGGACATAGTTAAAATTCAGTGTAAGGAGTATCTTATGCATGATATTTATTCAAAATAGTTGCCAGGAATTTCTGTTAATGTCTAGATTAATTTTTTTAAGTTATTTTTAAATGCGAGTTCTTCAAGAATATTACGCCAATAGTAGGTGATATCGTCATTATATATAGCATGATGGTTGCTTATTGGCCATATAGAGCATTAATTCGGTCATAAAATTCCGTAGATGCCCTAATAAAATTAATTAAGATGAAAGGTACAAATGTCAACAAAATATTTATCAAGCAGCCAGATGTAGCTTAGATTAAGTGCATTTTTGTAAGACACGTTTTGGGGTATTTCTCAGCAATATAAGAATCAAGTTTTTCTTGTATTTTCATGCATGAAATAACAATATTCCTTACTGGCATAGCTATAGCTAATATATATTTTAATATATAATATATTGATAGATTGGCCTTTCTTAGTTGTTTTTGTTTCCTTATATACTTTTTAAATCTTTGTTTACCGCGAGTGTTAATTATATTCATAGCTACATTCATTACATGTGGCCTGAGGAAACATTTAATGCAATCTATTGGTGTTTAATGGCAATCCAGCAATCTATCCAAATTAAGCTAACCAATGGTGGAGGTCCTGCAAGTATATAATAAGCTATTTCAGATTGTAGGTTTGGGGTCCAAATAACACATTACTTAGGCAACCTGCTTAAGACAAGTCTGCAGACTTTGTTAATAATAAAAAATATGCTTAACATATCTGTACTCCTTGTATGTAAATAGACATGTTGAAACCCCTTAATTCAGTATTCTCTTTTCTTCTAAAGGAGTACAGGTCACAGGAACGCTCCTGACTGCTTATTATTTCCAATATTGGCAGCAGAGAAAGCTTAAATGGTTTACCATAGCCACAAAATTTAGTAATTCTATTAAGTCAACAATCCACAAATACCGAAAATAGTTCACCCTAACCCTAAATCCATTCAATGACTTCTACGTATGGAGACTTAATTATATTATATCTATACACAGTCTTCAAATCCACATTTGAACTATCAACATTTCCAGCTCTAAAGTGACATCAAGGTTATGTACAAAGCAATTGGGCAACCCCCACATATTACCAGCACTTAACATACAGTTTGTTGAACTGCCTTTCCTCCTTTTTTACATTGGGTGACATGCCAAAGTCACGTCTGAATGTCATCAGGAATTCTCTAGTTTTTTTAGTCAGCGGCAAGTCTTCAGCCAAGTAGTCACTGTGTTAAGGTTCTTTTCATATTCCTTTTTATTGAAAGTATGAGTCAATTTAATAATATCTTTATTTGTTTCTACTCCTGCTTTTTCTTCTTCTAACCTACTACCAGTGTGCTAGACATAGTTTTTGTTTTTGCATTGTGTGTTTTAAATAATAGAAACTAATGCTTATTGGTAACTATATAAAGGTCGAGTATTGTGACTTAGCCCGTATTTAGTACTAGCGCTGCTGGTATTTTTATCTACCTCTCAAAATCGGTTGGCATTAATTAGAGTAATTAGAGTAATTAATCATTAGTGTGATAATCTAATATTTATTCTATGTTTAGACTATGTGGGTATTGATCGATAAATAGAATAACGTATTTGTATTTTTGCCTGGCTAGGCAAATAATATTTCCGAGAGCCGATAGAGCTATCTTCATTGTTCGATTCAGAGGAATTTCCTGCGCGTAATTAAAATAACGATCATAATTGAGATTATGTGGTACGTTTTTCCAGAAATCACCATACTTTTTCATATTTTTTATGCCTCAGGTGAAATAATCTGCCTAGGCTAAGGGGGAGTGTAAAAACAGGAATATTTAATTGATCCAAGTATTTCTTTATATAGCTATAATGATTTAATATTAGTAGTAATTATTATTACGTATGTAGCCTGGGAAAATGCTTGGTGCACTTTATTGGGGTTAACTGGCAATCTATATAATAAGCCATTTCAGATCATACGTTTGAGGTCCAAGTAACACATTACTTGGGCATCCTGCCTAAGATAAGTCCTGCAGACTTGTTTAATAACAAAAAATATGTTCAGAATATCTGTACTCCGTGTATTAAGTAGACGCGTTTAAACCCCCCTTAATTCCTCTTTCTCTCTCTTTCTAGATGAATATAGGTCACAGGAACGCCCCTGTCTCAATTTATTATTTCTAATAGCTTCCATATCGCATTCATATTTGCTTATATGAACATGTTTCAAATTTTTTTTTTGAAAGTCTTGTTTCTACCTAGACTATATCATCGATGCTATTTTATTGCTGTAATCTGAGGTGACCTGTAGATTCCACTTGGGAGTTAAAAAAAAAAGCGTCTTCTCTTTTTCACTGGTCTCATTGGACTCTGTACCATTAAACTTTTTTTTGTAAACAAGTCATCCAGTGACTATTCAAAGATTCATTTAAGAGCCTACTTATCACACGCGTTATCATCAATCACTACACGATTCTAAACTATTAACCAACATTATTTAAAAACCACAGTAAATTTACACGTCTAGACCCAATTAAATATAAGTAGTGACATCATTAAATTAATTGATTATCATTAATTAATGTCTAAGTCTTAATTATTGATTAAAACCTTATTCTAACTGTTTCTTAGCATATAGAGGTTCAATGCCATATATGCAACAAGTATTTGTAAAAGACAGGTTTTTTCAACTAAACACCTGCAGAAGCTGAAATACCTCAACACTCAATCTACATCCCCATATACCCATGAGGATGTTACTTACTCATCCATGGTTAATATCCTGTATGCATTCATGAATTGAGCTGGTGTTAGTGCTTTGGTGAGAATGTTTTATCTCTGGTTATGGGTTGAGATCAGCTTGATATCGATGTCCCCATTCCTAATGACTTCCTTAGTGTGATGGTAATTAACGGATGTGTTTTGTGGTTTTAGCTATCTCGTTGTTTTCTGAATTTTAATGGCTGATTGGGTTGTATTCATAAGCGGCTACTGGACCTGGCTTTATGCCAACACTTTCTAAAATACCGGAAGTCCATACTATCTTGTGCACAGCTGATTTGGTACAATATATTCAGCTTCTGTAATGGATAATGTTACTAGAGACTGTTCCTGACTGAACCATGAGGCTGATGAGTCATTTAAGAAAAATATGCATCCTGTTGTTGACTTACTGGTAGTCCTATCTCCAACGAAGTCTATATCTAGGCATGCCTTTAATTCCAATGGTGATTTCTGGCAAACCAGGCCTATATCCCGGAATGGGTAAAAATATTCCATCAAGTAGAGTACCATTCTCCAGTAGGATTCTGATGGATTGGAGGCAAAACGTGCTAGGTAACTAACTGACTGTAAAGGCTATGTCTGGATTAGCTAGGCCGGATATCCACAGAAGACAACCTATTGCTTTCTGGGATTCTCTCAGCTTACACCTTTAAGTCATATCAGTGTCTCTGTCTAGGTCTGACACGTGGTTTGGATGTGCAGGGGACATGGTTCATTTAACGCTTTCCCTGTTGTATGATCTTAACATCTCTTTGATGTATCCTTCTTATTTTAAGTGGATGGACCCCTGACTATATTTCCAAACCTGGTTTTCCAGGTATTTTTCTGGAAAGCCCATCTTGGTTTCAAACTGTTTCTTCATACTGCTGATCAAACTACTTGTGACCACACTGTTGTTGGAGACAATTGATATATCAATGTAGAAACATAGGAAAAAATATGGTGTGCAATGTGATACATAAAAACCATGAGCCTGAATTGATTGGGAAAAGATGCTCTGTAGTTAAAAATGTAGCTAAGGTATGCTACCAGACTAATGCAGTTTGCTTCAGTCCTTATAATAATCTTTGAATATTGCACACTCTGTGTGGAAAATATGAGTCCTCAAAACTTCCAGGCTGATGTATGTAATGTTTTCCTCCAGTATACCATTTAGGTCAGCTTCTACTATGTCACGTTGTACAGCCTCCAGGTCATTTAATGTTGCCAATACTAACAGACGATGTATAGTGATCAGTGAGTAAACTGGAGACTCTATGTCAAAGTGGTCAATGTTTTCCCTCGGTCAATTACCCATCACTACAGGTCATGTCTTGTACTTTGAAATGTTCCCTTTTGAGGTTGCTAGCAATTCTTCATGTACATTTGTCTAAAAGGACTTTCATTCATTTTTGCATTTCTGCCTCCCATTGAGACCATTGAGGGGAATTCATGGTTGCATGGGCAGACTTGGGTACAGTTTGGCCATATAAATTGACCTGTGTAGTTGAGTATGCCTCGTATGCTGAGATTGAGTCTGGTTGATATGATGTATTTGACCTGATAGTGAAGGGTACATGCTTGTGTTTTCTTGGGTGTGTGCTGACAATTATCAGTGTGGTCTGCATTCTCCTCTTCTTGCTTACTCCAAACTTTCTTGGGCTTCTCATTTTTTTCCTTTCTTGATTTATCTATCATGTTATTTAACCTTTTTTACCTTAGAATTCCACTACCCCTTTGCTGATGTATCCTTCTGGGCCTCCTTCAATGATGAAGTGCCACTTTGTGTTAGGTAGGAGACCTCCCTAAGTATGGTGGGAGACTTGACTCTGTGTCCTTGCTTGTTGCCACAAGATGGCTTGTTTGCTTGATCTGATGGGAGCTTTGGCTGCTTTTCTGCATGAGGAAACCCTTGTCACTAGGAACTTGATATCCCTGCGGATTAAGATCCATCTATTCTTTATATTCTTTAGTTTTTATGCTTTCTGGGTTTCTTAATATCCCAATATAACTGCTTCCCGTTTTTTGGTACTGTTTGCTCAAAAGGCACATCCTTGCAGTAACACCAGCACCTGTAAGCTTTGAGCTGGCTAAAAGGTACAGTTGCTTAATGCCAAAAGTCCCAAGTGAGCATAGATTTCGGCAAGCATCTGGTTAGTAGCACATCCAGAGTAAAAAGATGTAGACTTTGCAGCTTCATTTTAACCGTATTGAGGGAGACCATTCTATCCCTACACTGCCAATCATTGTGAATAGGGGTTGATTTAACCTTTCACTTAGGCCATTCTATTCAGAATGATGAGAGACAGTTGCTTGATGTAAAATATTAAATTTCTCCATATATTCAGAGGATAGGTTCAGGCATTCAGTTCCATTATCAGTTACCAGAGTGACCATAGGCCAGTCATGTATGCTAGTGGCATAGGTGTGGTACCGTTTGGAAGCTTCAAACGTGTGTGACTTTTGAGCAGATAGAATTTAACATAATGTAAGCATTTATCTGTAAATTTCACAACATACTTGAGACCTGAGTAGGACCTTTTCCCTGGTCCAGTTAAGTCTGAGTGCTCACGTTGTAGCATTTTAATTGCTGTGTCAGTTTATTCCGGGTAGGGAATACTCCTGGATTTAGACATGTTGCATGTCCTACAATTTTAGTCCTTTTTTTTTCAAGGACATCACTGTTGGATATTGATAATGCTAGAGTCATATTAGCTGGAGTTGAATGCATGAATCTGGAATAAAGTATTTAAAAAACCTGACTTTTGATTCTTCTCCTGTGGTAAGGACTTGCTTCTCAACTACCATGTTTGCCACCTGATGTGTGGGGACTGGCTCTAGTCCTTTCCTGCCACTCTTTATGTCTTGTGGTGGGATCACTGGGGTGCCCAGTCTGCAGATTATATTTCTTTTTCTGGTCCCTGACATAACAACTACTTTTTGATAGATTGTTACTCTGTTATCTTTGAACATGGTTATAATATCTCTTCCATTTCATAACAGTATTGTTAATAGACTCACCTTCAAATATGGTATGAATGGTGCATTCTCCAGCCTAATGACGTTCCCATTTTAACTTTCTCTTGCAGTTAATAACGCACTGCCACATCCTAAAGCAATGCTTTTCTTTCTGTTTCTTCATTGTATATAGGACATTTTTGGGGTGAAAGTAACAAAGTCTTCTTTATAGAAATAGAGATGTTTTGATGAACCACTCTCCAAAACAATGCTTGTATGCGAGGTTTCCCCATCCATGTCTTCTTAATTTGCATAGGCAGTCCCTATATCTGAAGTATCTACCTCTGATGTGTAGGCAACATTGTAGGACTTCCTGCCCTTATTATAGTGATGAGATTTTTCCACCTCCTTATTCCCCGCTTGCTGGGTTGGTTGTTGCTCCTCATGACCGCATCTTTCACATCTTGCTGTCCAGGGATGTCTATTCTTCTGCTTGGACTGGACTGGTAGTGTGTTCCAATGTTGGGATTGCTTACTCTTTGTATAACAGGATAATGACTTGTTGGGTGTCCCTTGGCATATGTTACATATGACTGATTCGTTGGTGTTGGTGTTCTTTCCACGGATTCTGCTGGTTCCCATTACTTTTTTTAGACTCCAGCTTGACATAGGTTGCCATATCGTCAATAAATCCTTTCAAAGTCTCACAGCTGTTAGTAAATTGATGGAAAGCTCTAAGTTGACCTCCATACTTCGCGGATTGTAGATCATAAATCATTTTGATAACTACAGCTTGGTCATGTTGACTAGTATTAGTTTTGTGATGTATTTATTTCCATTTTTATTTGGGTTGAGTGATATCTCCAGATATTCCAACATATAGATCTTTTGCTGAGCTGTGTCATTCCCATCACACCAATTTCGCATGGCTCTCATGTGTAGTATGTAAAATAGATTCTGTTTTCAGTCTTCTATCAGGCGTAATTGCTCTGTTGCTACAGATGCATAAAAGTAGTGTCTACCTGTAGTTTCCGCAGGAGGCACTCTTGTTGGGTCCAACAGTTGTTGTTGAGCGAGTTCCTCCTTTATTTCCAGCAGGCATATCGAGACTTGCATCTTATCCTGAATGCATTCAGCTTACTTGGCATAGCTGATACTATATTCTGATTCCCAGAGAAGATCTTCCTTAGAAATTGGGAGAGAGGTGATAGGCTTCACAGTCCTTCCTCAGAACTGTATAAGCAGTTGCTGGAGTAATTCATTCATGAAAAAAAGCTGACTTCCAGGAAGCAATTGCTCCCGTCCCTGACCAGGACCATGACTTTGTGCACCCGTGATGTTCTGCTCTCTTGGTATAGTTTTATATTTAGTTTCCTTGGAAGGCTGATTGGAACTATTAATGGAAATTTTTTAGGTTGTTGCTGGGCCTTGGCAACCCTGCTGTAATTTGTGTAGATTCCACTTGGGAATCAAAGGACATACGTGGATTCTCTTCTTTTCTAGCCCCACTAGACTCTGTACACTAGCCTCTGCACTGGTGGAAATGTTGTTTTCCTCAAAAGAAGTGCCTTAATGTATGCTGGTCGTCACATGCGTCTGAAGAAAACTGGATTTAAGGTTTCTTCTTTTCCTTAGTAACTGTAGATCCTGACGCATTAGCTGTCTTTTCCCTTTTGTGCCTAACTATAGTCTGACAAGGTGTGTCCTGTTTCTGCTCACTCATACCTATTATGAACTAAACTTGGTGTCTATATTTAAGCCTTTTCCTTAACAACTTTAAACTCAGGATTTAAACCAAGTCTGTTAGTAAAATTAAGGAGGTAAGGCATTGTATCGTTAAAACTCCCACATATAGTCTATCCCAGGAATACGTGAGAAAAGAAAAAGAGAAAAATAGAATGAAAACACTTTGAAGTTCACAAATTTACATGCAAAATCACGCAATCAAGCCTCTTTATTTTTTATTGATTTCCTTGATAGGTCAGAAAAAAGGTTTTATGATTCCCTATTGACCCGCGGGTACAAAATTATTGACCAATATTATTGTGTATTTATGTAGGGACAATTCGTTTGACCTGCCAAGATACCTTCTTATTGGTCATGATGTGGATCACCTGGGAAAAAATAATGTTAAATTCAAACTCTAAAGTTATAGTATACAATTGGCGTATTTGTTTGAATATATGCAAATTATCACTTATAAAATAGAAGTTTACGTTTTGAGTCTCGAACTTGGTTATTCTAAGCTGGACAATCATGGTTACTTATATATACGCATATACTAACGAATACATAGCAACCATGGCATGTAACTGTGCAAATCCTGCTTAAGACACAGATAGAGAATAATGCCCTAAAAGCCCATAGTCAATCAAACATCATAACACAACAAAACATAGCATAGTTAATTTTATTATATTGTAACATACCAGTTCCCGTATATTCCAATTAGTTTTTTTAGCTGTTAAACCTTTGTCACCAGAACATAGAACCACAGAATCAAATTTACCGGATAAACATATAAAGAAATAGTACTAACAACCATTCAAAAAAAAATAAAAAATCCAAAATGTCGTACAGTTATCCGAGTATTCCAAAATATTCTACTGTATATTATAAAGCACCCACCTGTCCATGCATAACCCTGTCAGCCTTCTTTCCTACATGGATCTTTCCCCCAGGCAATAGGATTTCACATCTGACGTAATCACCGTCTACGAAATTGTATGGGGTCTTCTTAATCACGTCATAGAGAGTTTCAATAGTACTGAGAGGATAAATGTGGTTAGGTATAGTATATAACTATATATATAGACAGAGGAAGACCTTATTTATCCCTTTGCGTCTAGATTTATATATCTAAAACATACCTTCCAGGCTTTAATAGAATGCAATCGTCTAGCACTCCGCCATTCACCAGTTGTCTCTGATAGGCTAAGAACGCACCACAGGTCTCCACGCTGCAGACAGGGAACGATAGGATTGGCGCACGAAGAGACACTGCGAAGGTGATGGCTATAAAAGGAATTATTAGTTAAAACTTTTAATTAAACATATTATTGCCTATTGGCCCGTATTAATTTGATCAGGTTATATCCTTTCTAATAGGAGAGTGTCGCATTAGGAAGAACAAAACCACTCTTGCATGGAGAGAAGTCTAGATACGGAGCGTCCTGTATAGACATGGGTGTATGTATATAGGCGTATAGAGATATATACAATGTTATTACATCAAATAAAACAACACTGCAGCGAACCGTACCTTCTTGTACACCAGTAGTCCCACCCAGTCGGTCCATTGATTTGGTAATCATCGCTATCTGTATACCAATATGTACACGTCAACTAGACATTATAAGTCGTATGGCATAGTAGACCCTATAGAGCCTACGCTATAAATACGACACCTATTATATATGTAATATATGGTAGATAAACCTATGCACATATACGCGTTCGTATTTCTACATAATTAGGCTAGTATACACTTACATGGGGACGTAAAATCGAAGCGGATAATTTTTTGTCATTTGTCTAAATTGACGCTACTACTCAATTAACAAACATTGATGACTTATATACATACGTATGTACATATATTCGTGTATATAGACATATTCCATACTTGCATACCTATATTTTCTATATTCAAAGGTATATTTATAAACCCCACACAACGACATTTACTTACTAATATATATGTCAATACTAAAGAGGTGAGTCTATCTATGGGTATACACATTGCTTTGCATGGTTTATTAAATATAGCCATACATATGAAGGGGGAAAAAAAAAAGCACTTTTATCTGGAAAAAGAAACAAATAAAATGAACTATACGTGGTTGGATTGGAATTTGACAACTGATGGCATGTAGCTATTGTACCTATATTTACATATACACATATACCTTACCTCATCTCTGTGCTTGGCTGTGGCTTTATCAGACGCGATCAGTGTACCATCTGCAGCCCTATTAGCCCATCCATCTCTGACCAACTGGTGAAGGCTAGAAGCACTACGTGCACTTACACGCATGGTAGCCTCAGAGGCAAATAAATTTTCGATTTTCTAAAAATAGATATATAAGGAGGAGATAGTACAAAATAATTGATGGGTTAAAAGATAGCAAATTAACAATTAATTTAAGATCAAGTAATGACCAATAAAAACTGGCATTAACAGATTAAACATATATCTAACAATTTCACCACTAGGTATGTTATATAATAATAATAATCATACTTGCAGGTAATTACAATTAGCCAGACAGTCAATAATGGCTAAACAAAACCATACATGCTTATCTATTTATCTATCTATATATATAATTATTTATACACAATTTTTCTAAGAGAAAAAGAATATATAGAGAGGAAGTTGAAGGTGAAAAAAGAAACCTATCTATTTATAGCTACCCAATGACAAAAATCCTACTTCGGCTAATTGGGGCGCTGAATCCATGTCCATTTTATTCAGTGCCAACATAATAGGAAATCGCACGCATAAGAAATTTGCCACAATCTTATGCAGCATTAACGTTCTCTCTCCTCGCTTCCAAAACCGCAAGGCATCAAGATTCGTCGGGTCAAGCCCGGCCCGTTGGACCGCAGCAGAAGTAGTAGCATTGGTAGCCCGATAGCCCGTGAACATCTATAGTTGGAAGAGTGGCATTGCATATGTTAGTACGTTAAGATCAGAGGGGACAATTGGATCTGATTGTACAGTATAGGATAGGATGGGATAGGATAGGATAGGATAGTAGGATAGTATAAGATAGTATAGTACAGTATATATTTACACTGAATAACTACAAGTAATTTAGAATAGTATGATCGGATTACTTATTTAGACCTATTATGGTCGCACATTAATATATAACAAATTATATCAAACCCTGATCAGTGCATATGAATCTATAGAGGCTTAAATAACAATACTATAAATAGGCATCCCCGTAGATGACAAAGACCCAATAACAGAAAAAGAACAAAAGGAAATGTAGCCAAAACAAAATGTAAATATCATAAGATGTCACTATGGTTACCACGTGTTCGTTAGTCTATAATGCAATAGAATGTAGTATAATGTGATATAATACAATGCAACATAATCCAACTTAACATGGTATCATATAGTCCAATATAATATAATATACTATAGTATAACTTAGCCCAATGCAATACAATGCATAAACAATAAAAAACCATATAATACAATATAATATAATATACTACAACATATTACAACACAACAAAATAAAGTATACTACAATAATATATGCTGTACTATATTATATTATATTATAACAATAAAATAACATTTACCACAACACAGTATACTATACTATACTACAATACACTATTGTATAATACAGCATAGCTATCATGATATGTAATAGCCTACCTCAAGCAACTTCTCAGGTCGACGTTGGATACAATACCACTTGGCCTTGACATTATTGTAGATCCATCTGAGATATGATTGGTCAATATAAAATCACATCCACATATACCAGATCTTTATACTATATATATATATATATATATATATATTCACCCTATCATCTACATCCTCACTCTCCTCTGCCAATTAATATTAGTAACTTGTCCATCCCTGCTATGAACGGATAAGCATTCAAGATATATATACGTACATACATACAAATACACACACACACATATATATATATATATATATACCTATGAATTTCTTCCCGCACCCAATTAATATCGCTTGCAGGATCTCCTGCACCCTCCTCCACGGCACCACCTTCTTTATCAGTAGTTCCGGATACATCAACCACGTGGATAAGCACATCTGATTGGTACATACTATTAGTTATCTAACCTTCTTTAGGTGTATGCATTCAAAACGTTATATATATATATATATATAAAGTATCTGACATATTCGTTATGTAGATCAATCCATATCATATCAGGAGAGAAGGGTAGATGGGGACCTCACTCCGTTTGCAGATAACATATACCATACCTATAGGTATGTATGCATATATGTATGTATGTATGTATGTATTTAAGTATGTCTTTATGTATGTATGTATTCAAGTATGTATGTATGTATGTATGTATGTATGTATGTATGTATGTATGTATGTATGTATGTATGTATGTATGTATGT
>NAOQ01000315.1:21237-51800 GCA_002751075.1 Ichthyophonus hoferi
GTATGTATGTATGTATGTATGTATGTATGTATGTATGTATGTGTATGTATGTATGTATGTATGTATGTATGCATGTATATATATATATATGTATGTATAGTCATACACAGAAAGACAAACAAACAAACAAACAACCAAATAAAAAAACAACTTAGCCAACCAACACCTATATATATCGTACCTGCATCACATAGGTCGTCTAAGAATTTGTTGCCTTTTCCTCGCCCCTGAGAGACTAAGTACCTTAATAGACCAACTAATATATATATATATTATAGTAATATACATACACTACAATATAAAATATACATTATATAGTATAACATATATATATTATATCGTATAACATACATACACTATATAATACAATATATATAGTATAACATACATACGTTATATAATATAGCATACATATATTCTATAGTATAACATACACATATTATATATATATATATAAGTGACATTATGTTCGACTTTCACTCTCTCTTGTTATTGTATGTGTGTATATGGCTGTATACGTATATCTGTTTATAGTTACTCACTTGATAAGCGCCGGGAACCAATCCAGCCACATCTTTGACGTTGACTGGCATGACTCTTTCCTTATGGAGACATGATCTATGATTGGGGGTTGTGAATATCCAATCATACATACTTATGAACACACCAACCTATATATATATAACCACTAGAACCAGTCTATTGCATATACACATATACGTCATATCTACGTCATATATACGTACGTAACACCCAGCTGTGTGCAGGGACAAGGGGCGATAAAATGGCCTACACCTATATTAGGATCTATGGTAGTGAAAGGGAAGGCAGCCACCTTGGCTTCTTCTTTCACAGAGGGCGGTAGGGTTAGTGCGTTGAACAGTGTAGATTTTCCAGCCGAAGGCTTGCCTACTAGGCCTACTGTGTAGTCCCATCTATAGGTATAGACGTGGTGAACGCGGTAAAAAAAGTAAGTATACGAGTATTCGTAGGTCGTAGTTGGTCTTACAATGCTCATTCATGCTTATATATCAACAGTTGCATTAAAGAAATAAAGGTATATATATATGAATGTGTATGAGTGATTATACATGTGCACTAATACGATGAGACAAAGAAAAAGAAAAAAGGTACACTGGAAATTGGTTAAACTCAACCAATCATTTAAACTATTCATGTGATTCTAATTGGTCAAATGACTTTACAAATTATTTAGGCATCCTTAACGTTAGGTTAATTAAATCTTTATGAAGTCACTAATGAACATACTAATTGGCTAAACACTCAGTTTATAGACGAAATCACTGTTCTCCGTCTATGATTCGTTCGTTCATTAACCATTTAATTAAAACGCCTTTAGCTTTATAAATAGTATATCATTGGCATCAGAACATGACAAAACAGAAGATAACCAATAGCAATGTAGCAGACGCCTACCTTCCCTTGGCAGTTGGGTCTATATAAGGCCCCAGAGTTTTTCTATTGGCCAGGGCTTCGGCGGTTGCCGTAGCAACCAGGGCCGAATCATCAAAGTTCTCATCATCACTTAGCTCACCATCCTCATCATCGTCATTACTGGGTTTACTTTCAAAATCATTGGACAGATATTCCAATGCGGCTGTGAAGGTAATTACTCAACCAATTAGTTATGTGTTTATATTTTTAAAAAAAGTTCAAAAAAAGAATAAAATAATAATACAAGAGACTGATTGGTCTATTTTAATTTTAATTTATAGTTTCTGTATTCTGTCTGAGTCTTATCTAGAAAGATCAGCCAATATATCATTACATTTAATAATGAAATGACCTATAAAGTCTCTGATTGTTTATTCATGATTGAAAAATTCAACAATCGATGATAAAATTTGACAGGAGATGATTGAGTAAAATGAATGAGAATATGATATATTATAACAATGTCCAATCGTTTATATAAAGGGCTGGCTGGGGCTTGCCCTTCTACTAAGAATATCGCAATGTTCACCTTTCACTGCTTTTGTTGTGGCTAAAGAATTCTTTCATAAGTCACAATGACGTCACAATGACCAGGTTTACAGAAATAATCAACAACTTATAATAGACCACCAACATGAATGACTATCAGTTTCATCAAAACTGACTGAAAATAATATATATTGGAGCCACCTAAAAATGTCCAAATATGATGCTAATATACAAAGCAACAATGTTCTAGCTATTATAACGCGTGGTCGAATTATTAGATAAAGGGCATAGTGATCATTTTAACATAGTATAAAGTCATAAAACAATTGGAGGGAAATGAATCACATATGTAATTGCTGAATAATCATCGATATTTATACATAAATAAATAATATAACGAAAAGAAAAGAGGCTGATATTCCATTGGGTACAATTATAAAACAATCAGTCAAGTGGATATAGAAAACACATAAATCAATTAAGAAGACAAAAACGAATGATAGGCCAATAAATCGATTAAACCATACTATTGGCATGTTATCATCGCTATATATTCCAAATAGTACAACGTAACATACATAATCGACATCACACAAAAGGAAGATCGCCGATGGCAGCAGATACAGAAGGAGCATACAGCTTTTCATAAACATCTATTGCTATACTATATTATCTTATATTATATTATATTATATTATACTGTACTGTACTTACTATATTATATTATTATACTATCTAGCAATAGTTATATATATATAGAACAACAGCCTCACCAGACACTAATGAAAACACCATAGGCTCTCCCTGGAGCTCTTCAATCTGTCCATACAGATGAGCCGACAGTGCTTGATGTAACTCCTTTCCCAGCACCTTCTGGCCCTGAACATTCATAATAGGTGGAGTTGTAGAAGGGTAGCCAGGAGGTAACTTAAAGGAAATTGCAAGGCTTGGGGCTAGATAGTCTGGGGTGTCTTGGGCAGCTGGGAAAGAAAGAATGTATGTATGTATGAGCCAGATTAAAAGTATTTAGCTTGGCATTTTAACCGAACATTCGTTTTCTTTATAACCGCAATTTTTGGTTTTTTAATTGGAAAATAATGATTGACTTGTAAAGATTTTAACTCTTGCGGGCCAATTAGAATAGATATTTTTGTGTGGAAACATGACACTGTAGGATTAGCAATTGCTTAAAAATATGTTCAAAATAACCTATCACAATTAATCGGTAATTGTATAGTTCACATTGGGTTGCAACTCAATTCGATTCAATCAGATTATGCAAGAAAAAAAGGAATAAGAACAATTATAACCAAAATTATGTAATTAATAATCTGTGAATAGATTAGCATTGATCGTATAGAAATAACTTCAACCATCAATCCAACGAAATGTGAAATAGTAGGCATACACGCTGAATTTTGTACACAAAAGGTTAAGTGTAGATATGGGTAAGTAGGAAATATTTGTACACAAAATATTAAAAAATTCCACACATATATAAAATGAAATAGCCAATGAAAACGGATTATCAGGAGTCACAAGATGGAAGGAAAAAGAAAACTACAAATACTAAATAGGTCATGACTGTGCCTAGAATGTCAATGCCAATGCATTAGGATAATATTTTCAGTGTGGTGAGGGGATAGTCACATTCATAAATAAGATATTCGCATAATATTTAATTATCCAATGAATTTTCATACTAACTATAAAAAAAGTATAATATATATTATGAATGGCCTGCACCAATATAATAGGTTGTGGATTCAACCAATCAATCTGAAGGTGCTACATGATCTATACATACCAATCTTTGATGCCAGCACTGGTATTTGAGAGGGATCCAATCGAATGGAGAAGGTAGGAGGGTTACGGACACTTAATTTATAATCCTAGCAAAAGAATATACAGAGGTTAGAAACATTGACCTGGCCAGTAATTAAACATTAACTCCGGGTCGGGTCACTGACTCGAATTATTGTAATTATGTATCATCTTTACTTTTTGATATCGGTTGACCCGAAATAACAGTATTTTATAATGTAATACATAATCTATAAGTATAAATAGAAAAAGGAATACAAATACAAATAAAAGTAAAAATCTGCACATGCACATAAATACACTGACCTCTCCGTATATAGACTCTAATACTTCCAACTCTTCTGATTGGTCAGATTCCTCCTGAGGATCAACAGCACCTGCAGTTAAACAGAGATGAAAAGTAGCCAGCCATATATATATTAGTTTTGGCTTTAGTTTAAACTTGTATATACATATGTGTAAATGTTTAGGCAGTCATCTTTTTCTTATTCTTACATATTTTTATCTATCTATGTTTATATATGTGGTGATGGATGTACAAGATAATATCTTATACAATAAAAGCAACCCTTCTTTAGCAGGAGATATAACTATAAAAGGTTTTGATTAAGAAGAAGCAAAAAAATTACAGTGGAAACTATTAGAGTTAGAGATATTATAAGATAATCCTGAATAATAAAAGCTAAATATAACAAGATGGTAAAACAATTACTAACATTTAGATTGGAGTTACCTTTAAGGATACCTTAATCTACATTTCAAAAAAGTTTCAAAACATGCCTTTGCATTAAATCACTATCAAGCACTGACACTTACCATCTTGATCCACTGCATTTGATTGGGCAATTGTCTTGAAAAAGTCTAGCATTTTCTCAGTTTCAGACGCTCTCTGAGGCACAATGTGACCCTATGATTGAATGAAAAATAATCAGACATCGATGCATACGTTAATTTCTAGTAATAATAATACTAATCATAAAAATAAAAATAACAGCAAAAATAATTATCATAATAGAAATAATAACAATAAATAATATATATACATATCCATATACACATATATATTCCTTTTTCTATTTCTCCCTCCCCAAATGCCTACCTGTGAGTGGATAACAACCACGGGGTCATTGAAATGATTGGCCAATTCTATACTGTTGACACAAATCATATCAGTAATATAAATAAAATATGGGCTTATACATGTGCGATTATAAAATGATCTATATACATCTAGATACATATAAGCAATTCAATATAATAGATGTTGTCAAATACAGCTATATACAAAACATAAGCAAAGTAAATATGGTTTTAATTATCTAATTAATGAATATTGCATTTTGAAGTATACTATATATATATATATATATATATTTGCTATATTTAAAAATTATAAAAAGGTTCTGTCCGAGACAGATTGGGGACTCTTAAATATGTAGTAATACCGAATAAAGGCTATAGAGTTATTATCCTAAATTCTCTGCTTGCAATAGTCAGCTACACCCCATCCAACATGGGTGATATAATTGCTATACAGATTAACATCAGCAGAGTGGTTCTCTTGTATTCACCACATATACTGCGTATGTATATAATATATAGTAGTGTATGCATATAGTGTATAATAGTGCATCCCATATGTCTTCTCTTTCTACCAGCCAATCATGAGGTTGATTACCGGAATGTGAGTGCCTCACCTATCTAACTTTCAATCACATCACGCTTTCTACTTAATATGAGACTTAAACCAATCAGAACGAACTAATACAATTAATCTGTAATGGATTTGTGCTCACCAAATCCAGACAGAAACCGCTGGCGTAAACATTTATCCATTTATGATCTAAGCTGATAAAAAAAATCTTTTGACGTCATAGCTACCTTATATGGTAACCAAAATATATGTTCACTCTCATAGAAAAATGTATATAAGCACATAAATACACGTATAAGTGTACGTATGCAGGTATAATAGTATCTAATGTAAAAATACTTATACATATACATATTATATATATACCTCGACTCCACGGACACTGCGTCATCAGCCTGACCTATTACATGCAGGGAGGGTAGATCTATGTTAGAAGATCCCGCCATTCCAGGAGGGCTGTATGCACCAATGCACACCACAAATTTCAAATTTTCAAGGTTTGCCCGAAATTTGTCTTGGGCTAGCCAGCCAGATAGACACCCCCCCTGGGAAAATCCTAAAATTCCATCCAATGGGCCGTGTTTTTTCCAATAAGCCTGGACGGAATTAGGGTAGGTGCAAATAGTTAGTGTTTAAATTAATCAATTACTTACGAATGGTCCAGAAAAAACTTTTGTTAAATTAATTAATTAACAATCAGATTACCAAGTAGTTTACATATTGTTATGTATAGCTACATATATTACATAGGTAAAAAACGGTTATGGACAAGTTAATTAAATTAATTACTTACTTAAGAATGAACCAGTAATAAACCCAGATTTATTAATTAATTAACAATCAGATTGTCACGTAATATATATATAGATATATATGGTATGCTATATTTAGGAAGTATAAAAGGGGTTTTTCTGTGTAGTTATAATGAATAGAGGTTTTTTGCCTTTATTTAGCTCTCTGCTTGCAATAGCATTTGTCGTCCATAATGGGTAATATAAAACCTACAACAAAACCACAGTGAGAGAATAACTGCACAGGCTGGAAACAAAAATTAAGTTTGCCATTTCATTGCTCAGGCAATTTTGAATTTTTAATCTTTAATGTATTTAATTGTCGAAAACTATGCTTTTATATGCCACAAAGCGGTAAGTTATGCCTTCTTGTGCAAATAATCGTGAACTGGTGGCGAATTATTAAGATTCGATGAACCTATCGGAGTTAATTATTAAGTAATTAAAAAATATAAATATGCGATCATATCTGGAACAGATTTAAGAATCGACCTATCAATGACCAGCATTAGGTAGATGTAGACTGTATTGGCTGAACATAGAGGTTAATCAAAAAAAACTTCTGGCCAATTAGACAACGATAGTATAAGGCTGAGCAACTATATATAGATGTATAAATATATACATATGTATGTATATTTACAAATAACGCGTGCTTATATGTTATATTGGAATCTGTAAGTATATATTTACGCATAGACATACACACACATACATATATATGTGATATGAAATTTAAAAATCCACGCACCTTGACCACCTTTACTGCTTCACTAAGTCCTTCGTCGTTGTCACCCTTCCACCATCCACGTGTTGGTACCTATATATAGAGATATATTTAATAGTTATGGAGGATCAATAGGAAAAGAGAAAGGTATATTTAAAATTTATAACAAGCCAATAGAGAGTAAAAAACAATTCTTGAACTATTATCATAGAGAACAAATAGAAAGAAAAATGCGGAAACTAGACCATACAAATATTTTCCCTTACATACATCTATTATACAGGAGGTATATTATATGCACGGGTATATAGTATATAGTATAGTGTCAAGATTAACAATAGTGCCAGATAGACAGAGAAGGTGTAATCGCACACTGCTCTCATCACATATTGTCCCGCAAACACATGTCAAATCATGCCATAACTAATAAATATATCTTATATATATAAATATATATGTATATATATGCATACACACATAATTACATTTATATATACCTCTTTTATATTAACTGTATCTCTTTATAATGATATGTCTTTTTATTTTATCTTAGCCAATACTAACCTGCTGACCTTCCTCCAATGGTAGCTCACACGGTGCGTCCACATATATAAACTCCACTACATCTTGACATTTCTTAGCTAAGGTCTGTGAGTCGTTAGTTAAATATAAGACTATGACTGCTTAGAGATCAGAGGTTTCTGTGTATTTATTATATATGTGCAGACAATCCTACAGTCACCTCAACTTACACATACTATCACTAGTAATTCCCCAAGGTGCACAATATAAACCAACCAATACAACATACATGATTATATATTATTACTCTACAGTCTAAAACTTTACCTTACATACCAATTCATAGACATATACCTAATTACCTATCTGTCTATCACTAATAGATATATCATATCTCAATCATCAGTCACCTAAGTTATTCAGAACAACACAAACCAACAACATGCATAGCTTTACCTTTATTCTACCAGTAAACAGCTCTCCTGTCTGTCTATTCCCATGCAGGCACAAAACCCGCAGCCTTTTGTCCGTGTTCATGCTTGAAAGTAACAAGATAAAAAAGTAGAATTATAACATGCCCCAAGACATACATATATTCTATATAAATTCTATACAATATAGTATAGTATATTACGTGCTTAATTACGCTGTTTACGTCTTCATCTTTTGGAATTTAGTTTTAATCGGCGACATTAACCAATAATAAATACTAATCAAATGTGATTAATTATCGATTAATACCATGTGCCTTATTCTGATTTGATAATTATATTGACCAATAGTATTTATGATTTATCTTCAACAATATGGCTTGATTGGTTTATGTTCTGTTTATCTAACTGGAATTTTAACTATCCCGCACACTATAATTAAAGCTAATGATGAATCCAGTTGAATTAGCTGAAGAATACACAAAATTTACTGTCAACCGAATATTATCAGTTGTAAATTTTATAATAATTATCTCCTCATGATTTCCGTATATATTACCACTCCTTAATATGTGGCCTTATTAAATATTAAATAGTGTTTTAGAACCAAGGCCTTCACTACGCTTTGATAGAAGGCACTAATTTCATTTCCAAAATAACATCTAGAATGGCTGGCATCCGCACTAGCCCCTGATTATTTAGATAGAATTAGCCTATATTAATATAAACAATACAATGAAAAGTTAACGTGTCGTGTCAATTTCACTCAGTCACGCCTCCACACATGCTTAACTTTTAGTAAGGAACTAATTTATTAGAATCCTTTACAGATATGAAAACTACTAAAAAAATTAACCTTGGATCAAAGTTCAGTCAATAAGAAGCAATTGAAAAGGATAATACTAAGCCAGGCTACTTAACAAATAACCTCTACCGAGTACTTCAATAAGCACCTTTTTTTTAGTTTGGCCTGTGGAGTTATGATCATGCCTATCTTTTTAGGTGTCAATCGAAACTGTTAGCAAAAGAGTTAAATAAAAGCAAAAGAATTGCATTATATTCAGTAGGACGGCCGAAAAACACATGGAGGACTCTGTCACATACTGTCTTTTGCAGTTTCTAAATATAGAAAACTGTTAAGGCAGGAATAATTAATTAATTTGGGTATTTATTTATATAACGATTATTACTTACTATCATTAGCAACTATAATTACATCTGCAGTACGGAAAATTGGTTAATGCTATCCACTGGTGTTAAATGGTTTTGGGAATAGTAGGTAGAGATAGGAGGGTGCCTGTGTTTTAAATAGTTGCAGGATCTCTACCATTGGTTGGTTCAATTTTTAATTGACGTTTAATACCAATAGATTGCACTACCTATTTTCCCAGACTACATTTGTATTACTAATTACTAATAATCTTGTATGCTCATAACCATATAAAGAAATATCTAAATTAATTAAATATTTCTGTTTAAACACTCTTTGGCTTAGGCGGATTATTTCACCAAAGGTATAACAAATGGAAAAAGGAATACGAAAAGAACCTTAACCTGGTGACTACTTAGCTGAGGGCTTGTCGCTCACTAAATAAACTAGATAATTCCTTACATTCCAAAGTGAGTGCGACGTGGGACCCAATGGGGAAAAAAACCTTGGAGAAAATTTGCCAAACTGTTTGTTAAATGTTCTTGCTCGCTCTGGTTCTGATTAACGTTTAACACCAATAGATTGCACTACATACATATGTAATAAAAATTATTAATAACATTAGATACTTATAGCCATATAAAGAAATACCTAAATTAATTGAATATTTCCGTTTAAACACTCCCCCTTGGCTTAGGCGGATCATTTCACCTAAGGCATAATAAATATGAAAAGGAATACTAAAGGAACCCTAACATGGTGACTACTAGCTGAAGGCTTGTCGTTCCCTAAATAAACTAGATAATTTCTAATGACATTTAGAAGTGAGCGCGGCATGGGTCCCAATGGGGAAAAAACCCCCGGAGACAATTCCCCAAACGGTTTGTTAAATGTTCTTGCTCGCTCTGGTTCTGGCTCTGGCTCTGATAGACGTTTAACACCAATAGATTGCACTACCTACATACGTAATAATAATTAGATGTTTATAGCCATATAAGGAAATACCTAAATTAATTAAATATTTCTGTTGGCGAATTATTTCACCTATGACAAAATAAATATGAAAAGGAATACGAAAAGAACCTTAACATGGTGACTACTAGCTGAAGGCTTGTCGTTCCCTAAATAAACTAGATAATTTCTAATGGCATTTAGAAGTGAGCGCGGCATGGGTCCCAATGGGAAAAAAAACCGGAGGCAATTCGCCAACCTGGTTGTCAAATGTTCTTGTTCGCTCTGGCTCTGGCTCTGACTCTGATAGACGTTTAACACCAATAGGTTGCACTACCTATTTTCGCAGATTGCATGTGTAATGATAATTATTAAAAATATTAGATATTTATAGCCATAAAAAGAAATACTTAAATTAATTAAATATTTCTGTTTTAATACTCCTCCTTGGCTTAGGCGGATCATTTCACTTAAGGCATAACAAGTATGAAAAGGAATACGAAAAGAACCTTAACATGATGCCTATTTAGCTGAAGGCTTGTCGCCCCCTAAATGAACTAGATAACTCCTGATGACATTCAGAAGTGACTGCGGCATGGGTCCCAATGGAAAGAAGAAAAAAAAAAGGGAACAATTTGCCAAACGGTTTGTTAAATCTTCCTGTTCGCTCTGGCTCTGGCTCTGGCATCTGGCATCTGGTAACTAACGGCTGAGGGGAATACATGGGAGTTGCCCAGTTGTTTTGCACGTTGCCTTGCTAGGCACTTTGAAGCTGGAAATGTTGGAAGTTCAAATGCAGATTTGAAGACAGTGTATAGGTGTAATAAAGTTGAGTCTCCACACGTAGAAGTCAGTGGATGGATAGAGGGTTGAAGTGAAGTGTTTTCGGCATTTTTGGATCGTTAACTTACTAGAATTACCAGGTTTTGTGACCATTGAGTGGTTATTTAAGCTTTCTCTGTTATCATGCCAGGAATAATAAATAGGGACAGGAACGCTCTTTTGTCCTATATTCATTTCGAAGGCGATTAAATACCAAATTAAGGGGTGTTTTAACGTGTCCCTTTGCATACACGTAGTACAGAGATGCTAAGACACATTTTTATTATTAAACAAGTCAGTAGGACTTGCTATGGGCAGCATGCCTAAGCAATGTCAAAACATGTGATCTAGGATCTCGACCATTAGCTGGTTTAATTTTTGATAGATAATCTTTTGGGGTCACCTACGCCATAGTATTAATAGCTATTGGATGATATAAAATATTGAATAAGCTCTGTAAAGTACACCACAGCTTCTATAAATTTAAAATTCTAATTCTGATTAATCTTCTGTGTTAGTTAAACTCTGGTGAAACTGTTTTAAAATAATACTTTATGTCTTTGTATATGTTTGAATGTTTAGTTTGTATTATTTGTTTCATTAATTGCAATGTTAATCGTTGATTAATCGCAACAATGAGCAACTAAATGGCGACGACTTATTGGCTAGTCTTGACGCATACCATCAACTTGTCTAAACTGTCTTTATTGGTTATTTTAAATCATTACGAGGCTAGCCTATTAAATAAGGTATATAACAGTTCCCACAACTTTAGAAACTTAAATAAAGTTAAAAAATAAAATACCAATTAATATTAAATATAATTATAAAAAGCGCTAAAATTTCCTTTTTTCTTCTTACAGATTCATTACCAATATTTTATTATTATTCGTAGTTTAATCAGTCATTGGTGTCCATTCAATCATAAAAGATTATGGCACCAAGAAAATGCATTAATTGGCTCTAAGAACAAAGAAAATATATGTCTTATCTTATCTCCCAGTGGTCTCTATTTCTAATTAACAATGAACATAATTTTATCAGACCAACCTCATGTACTCATGTACTAGATAACTTGTGGATATTCCTACCTATAGCGATAATATCCTACAATATCTGCCTGATTCCTGCCAAGATTATACAATGCTTTGACAAACCCCATTACATTCCTAACATAAAATTCTGCTCAGTTTATTGTAATTATAGGCTGTGTTTATATGCTTTTATTGTTTCCATTGTCTTTATTGTTGCTCTATAGATAATTAAGGTTGTTATTAATGTTCTACGGTATATATTTATTTTTTGTTGTGTTTTTTCCATATAGATGTTTATATCACCAAGTAAAAATATAACAGATATTGTGGAGAAACAAACAAACTTGACAGGAAAAATAATATCTTTTTGTAAACAACAAAGCTAAATATAAGGATTACTACAGCAGACATCCCTTAACGAGAGAAGTTTACAATATAGCAAAATATAAGATAAACACAACTTAAAAGCACGGTAATTATACACCATGGGAACTGATGTTTTAGACGGTATCGAAGCAAATAAAATATTCATAGAGAAGGGAAAACTGGCAAGGGAGAATGAGATAATGCACACAGTTAATGACTTCGAGGATGTGAAAATATCAAATGAAAATGAAAACCAAACAATTTACATACCACATGCTGAAGAAGAGGAAGAGTTGGTATACACGGAAAAGCATGGAGTGTTAATGGAAAATGAGCCCGTACATTCAGAACTAACAGAAGTGTCAAAGCATGTTGAGATAATGCATATAGATGATATGAAAAGAGATAGAGATGATATAGATATAAGAGACGTCATAAGGGAAGATAATGGAGAAACAGGAGAAATAGTAAGCATCGACAATAATCAGGCAACGGTTATGTCAAATAGTAAGGAAGAAAGCTTCCTAGTAAATGAGATGTCCATGGAGAATAACACAATGAACAGTGAAAATAAAGTGGAAAAGAGTACGACAGCTCATGTAGAGGAAATCCAAAGTACGGAAGGCCCATCGTTTAACTTTGATGATATGGATATGTTTGGAAAGGAGGATTTCAAACACACACAGGGTGTTGATATTCGTCTGCTAAATGCTTTAGACAGCTTCAAAAATGACCCTTTGCCTGCAACTGATGTATTGCCTGTGCTCGAGAAACTGATTTTGTAAGGATGTTATTTTGCTTTACTTCATGTATCTTTGTTTTTAAAAAAGAATATGTTTTTCTTAATACTACGGATCATTCTTACTTTTTTTTTTTTACATTCTTTGATACACTATTGACCTAGTCATTATCATGGATTATATATATATATATTAGAACCTCTTCCCTGCTGGCTAATTATAATGTATTGAAATACCATTTGTTTACTGTGCATAACTTAAAATAATTTTATGCGGGTTAGTGTAATATAGAAATAAAATATTCAATTAACAAGATATTATACTGTTAGCTTGAAGCCTTGAGATAATACTATAAAAGTGGTGGTAAGTAGGTAATAATTACTGTTAATGCATTAATTTATTATATAATGCACGAATCATTCTATTATGAATCACGTATCAAAAGACTACTTACTGCTTCTGCATGTGTAGCAAGCAATATCTTTTTTTTTATCATTCTATACTTATGTTTTATTGTATATAATCCTATATATTATCCTATATACTATCTTATCTATTATCCTATATATTTTCCTAGCAACAAGACTGTATCATTATGTTATGGTAGTCATCGATAATGCTATACAGGCCTTACCCCACATAGATATTATATGATTAAGTTAATTAACATGAGAGTTAATATGCATATATATGGTCATGTTGGTATACATCTATTATCTTGATCAATTCCAATTGGCGAATAATTATAAAAAAACATCCACAAAGGTGCGCGATATATTTGTAAACCAAGACAGGGTTATGATTGGAATATTTTTTTAAGCATTTGCTATTTAATAATGATATATTTTGATTACAGTGTAATGGTTCCAGATGGTATGACTAAAAATATTCTATTGGATGCAATTCTAAAGAATTTCAAATTGAAACCCCCTTATGTACTTAAAAAACCACATGTTGATAATGTATTCTTAATCAATAAGGAGTTAGATTGAAATAGATTAATATCAGTTCGGAGTTATGATTAATATTATATAAAATATATCTCTTATGTATATATATATAGATTAATTACTTGAATTAACTTTAATTAAACCCTTCCCAGGCAAACTAAATTCTCAACCCTTCTTGATCACGCTACTGAACCCATCCAATTGCAGCCATGGAAACGATCTTATTTCCAGTGCCTATCACTACGAAGTGTTGGGTTGACGTTGCCTCTAGCAACATATAGATCAGATGGAAGTGATGATAAGATAGGAAAGACGGAGTTCATATTGAGAATGTTACAAATGGAAATGGTATGTACTGATATAATTATATGTTGGATTCATACGCACTTATATATTCTCTACTAGATTCCCATGCATATATATACTATGAAACGTTCATACTATCGTACATACATTCATACATGCAAAATTGCTAATCCACTTATTCTCAGTTATAAACCCAATCAACCAATCAAAGAATTGATACACTCTTACATTGACACCACAAGTTATAAACTCATATACCTTTACACAGGCAAAACAATAAAAAGGTATTGATATATTTACTATATAAATGTAGGTAGTCAGATACATATCATTATATTGAAACATGTGTATATTATGCTGTTAGTGTAAGTGTTTAATTGGATCATTACCAATATCTGTGTTACTTAAAGTTTAACTTAATGCCCCCCATTAGTTACTTAATTACTTAGCAACACAGTACAATGCATCTAAGTACATATTAACTTTTAAACAAAAAATATATATTATGTGTATTATAAATATGTCTTCGGTATTGTTGGGCGTATATACATGCATATATTATATGAATATTTATTTATACTGTCCATATATTAGTACGGAATATTACATCATTATGACATCATCGCATATCCGCATGTCTATATATATAGGTATTTATTTGTGTGTACGTAACTATGGATATGTATCGGCTGCCTAATTGGTATAATTTAAATGCAGCGAATGGAATTACATGAAGAGATTGTCATGGAAGAGACCGGCAAACTGAATAGAAGTATAGAAGTACAAAGAAAGGTAGGAAGGACTCTGTGGTTATATGTGTAGACATGTGTGTATGTATATGTGCTTATATGTGTGTATGCATATATATGGGTCGACTTAAAATATGTAATTTACCAATAATCGGTTTGATTGCGTAGTTTGGTCTGATTTCGGCTCTCATATACATAACTGGTTGATATTGAAGTTAAAAGGATATTAGTTTTATTTAAATTATTTATTGTAGTAAAATAATTACTTCTAACCATATGCATTGTATTGTTCTTAGGAATTGGAGCGAAAATTGGACCTAGCCGATAAATACATGATACAGGAGGAAGAGGAAATGAGACAACAACAACGACGGATAGAAATAACATATCGAGAGGTGGGTGGATTGTATTGTAGTGCAGTGTATTGTATTACTTTGTTGCAGTTTATTTTGACGTATTGAATTGTATTAAATTCTATTCTATTGCATTGTAATGTATTGTATTTAAAATATTGACTTGTCTAGTGCTTTACTTAATCATCCAATGAACAATACAGAAAATTGAACATCCCGAGCTGGAATTGGATGAGGACGCTCATAATGCAAAAGGTTGGTTTAGGTTTATAAATAGATAGATGGTTGATTAAAAATAAGTACCTTAAGAAATGGTTACTGGCTCTATATTAAATATACAAATCTATATTAAATATGCAAATGCATATATAGATATAAGATAAAAATACATTAGATAAAAGGTTAGAGTAGGTTATCATCTAACACTAGATACATGTAGGCAATGGCTCTATATTCAACCCACAAATGTATATATCTTTTTGTAGTGTGTGTTACTAGTACTATCTTTACTATATTATACCGACCCACTTATGTTCTTTCTGATAATAAAAAGTGTGTACATAAAATAAAGGCACATCTATATTTATATATATATATATATATTAGCCTGTAAGCATACAAATAACCACTTAAACTTATGTAACATATTAAGTATATTTTCCAATCCAGTATGATCATAAGTACATGACTCTAGCCATACCATAACTTCAGTTGATACAAGTATATGAGTAGAAATTATACAATTATGCACGTACACTACACTATATTTATATAGCTATCTAAATATGGATTATCAAGACCCTAACATGTGTGCACCTACAGCCCTGCTTAAAGATGATGCTTGGACAATTCAAATGAAAACACAAGGTGGCCTACAAATAACAACGGAAAATAACGAGAATAAGATCATAACGTATATGTCACTACCACCCCCCCTATCTATTAATAGCTATTTTAAGGCTAACACAGGTGATGTGATTGGGAATGAATGAGTGGATAGGGGTTGTAGGTTCAGTTAAAGTAAGATAAAATAAATTATTATGAGTGAATGTATGGTAGTAGATGCAAGTGTTCATTTATATGCATAATGTAATGAAGTGCATATACCTATACGGACATGTATAATACAGAATGGCATTAGGTTTCTACCGCCATATTTCGGATTTGAATCACGTATTAATTGCGATTTCTTTCTTTATAAGATGAAATCAAAAAGCAATCAGCTTAACCTCCACTCTTAATTACTTTATAAACAATTAAAATCATTATTTGAATGTATTTCAACGATTGGCTGTTCCATAGCAGAGGACGCCTGTGGCGACCGTTATAACAATCAAAGGAAGAAGAATACAAAGGAAAGAAACATAAAGTAATTTGCAATAAAATAGTTTTAAACTATATTAATATAGTACTCTCTTTCTATATTACTATTTGTATATATTCGTATATATTAGTATGGGATAGTTTACTTACATAACAAGATAAATATTAATATTGTAATTATAATTTACATTTACTTATACTATCCGTGGCAATATGGACTTAGAGATAGAACCGGTCTTCTTACGGTATTTCTTGCCCTTTTAGAGGGTATAGTTTTCTTTCCAGTCTATATGCTTGGCAGACAGCAAGTCAACAACTATTCAACTCTATTTCTCGGAATAATCTAAACAACCTAGGTTCAATTTACAATGTTTCTGTAAAAGCAAATAATTCTCGATTCTTTAGCTGCAAAATCTAACACTCCTTAAATCTAACAAGGTAAGCCCAGTTATAATGTATGTAACGTACTAAAGCAGAAACATTTTTTTATTAATTTGGGTATTTCTTTATATCGCTATGATCATTTAATATTATTGGCAATTACTATGACATATGTAGTCTGGAAAAATAGTTGATGCAATCTGTTAGTTTTAAATGGCAATCCAAGATGATCAATCAAAATTGAACCAGCCAATGGCAAAGACCCTGCGACCATGTAATAAGCCATTTCAGATCATATGTTTTGGGGTCTAGAAAATACACAGCTTGGGTATCCTGCTTAAGACAAATGCTGCTGACTTGCTTAATAACAAAAATATGTCTTAGCATATCTGTACTCCATGTATGCAAAGGGACACGCTAAAACCCCGCTTAATCTGTTATTATCTGCTACCAAACGAATATAGGTCACTGGAACACTTCCGTCTCTACTTGTTATTCCCAACCAACAATACATATACTCGTCCTTACAAAGCCATGTATACACCTTTTTTAACATAAACATACGTGATGAAGACTACTAAGGATTTGGGCGTTAAATTTTATTTGGCTTATGCCATTAGAAAAGAATGATAAGTGCAATAGAGACGGCAATTTTGGCAATGAAAGTTATGGGATCGTATATGTATAAATGATTTTCATTATAAGTCTGATTAGAATACTATTTAAAACCAAATATAAGAAAATGCAATTACCATAATAGGAGCAATGTGAATAACAATATAAACAATGACAAGCATTGACTAATATATTTTTATGTCTTTATTTAGTAAGTAATTTTAATTTACTTTAATTTAAAAACATTTACTAATACGAAATTGAAAGGAAGGTTCATTTAATCCACTCATGAATTATCATTCCATATTATGCTGAATATGTTAACCAGTAACATATCCCTATGGCCTTCTTGATTTACTGATAGTATTTAAGGTAAATACTTGAATTAATATAATTTATTTGGCTATTGTCAGGAGGCCTATAATCAACACCTCTGCCATGGCGCACATAACACCACCAGCAGCGATAGCTCTGCCAGGCGATGCAAGATTGGTATTGGGGTAACTGCGATTGGATAGTTTAATTGTGTAAGTTAATCTCATTAGCTATATATAGTGCGCAATTTCTTTGAAAATTTCTAAGTGTATCAAAGCAGCAACTCTTAGTTAAACATCTGTATTTCTTTCATAATTATTAACACATTAAGAAAAATAGCCTACAAAGATACTTTTACATTTAAATAAAATATTAGAACAAAACGAAAGATACTTACGAATCAACAGTCATTAGACCCATCTCAATGGTTGTGGTTAACAATACAAAACTGTAAAGGAAGGCGACCACCAGGACTAAACGGAATTTCTCAATCATATCCAAAACCAATATTGCAGCATAGCCGGCTAGTAAGATAAATAGATACCATACACTGGCGGAAATAACAAAGTGATGATTAGTAATAATATAATATCATATAATGCAAGTTATCGAATATATATATGCACAATTTAAAAGATTTGAAAATTTCAAACAAGACGATCTCCCTACGAATCAATTTACAAAAGAAACCCAAATAGTAAATCCAATATTTTGATTAAAAATTTAACAACTCGGGATTAACAAGGAAGTCATATTATTATAAGCTTTTAAAATAACGTGCTTCCACAACACAGTCAGACGGTAAAAGAAATAGTAGAAAAAGATGTACTTACGACCACCACTCATGCCTTCGCTCTGCAGCATTGGCCCACATATTATTTTGGTAAGCAGCAACACCGCCTAGCAAAATTACCCAAGCTCCCACACAAAATGCGCCCAAAACATAATATAATAATTTTTCATTCCCTGTAATTGCATGCATGCCTAAAGTTGGCTTAGGTTTATTTCCTGAACCGCTAGCGTCAGCCGCGGGTGCCTGATTTTCAACTGCTACAACAGTGTCGGCTTCGAAGCCTCCACGTAAGGATGTTCCGCCCTATAATGTGAAATGAAATGGTTGAATTAATATATATACCCAGTCTTATGCTATAATATATCGAGATAATCGAGATATTGTATGGCATATTTGTATTAGAATCAGCGCTACTATTGTCTATAAATATTTAGTTACGGTATGTTGACAAATCTTTGATCATAACTACAAGACTCGGTCCATAACAGGAATTCATATAGTTGGCAGACATACCTCAATTTCGGTAGAGGAGTTATACATAGACTGTTGGGTTTCCATATTTTTAAATTTAAGTTATAAAAATGTTAGACTACTCTGAAGTAAAACGTTACTGTTTTTCATATAAAATGAACAAGAAAGCCGCCTTTTAAAGGTGCGGATAGTATACCAAATACCATCGATTGGTTAGAAATCAGCCACTTGAAAAAATATTGTGGCCGAATCTAAAGTGTATTAAAACATTTATTACAAATTATCCACTTTGCAGCAAGACTGGATTAAACGCTGATTAACACATACTTGTTTTGAACATTGTACTTTGGGAATAGCAAAGATGCCAAGTATTGGAAATAGAACTAGTAACGGTTGTACTGAATTCTATTTGATGTACGGTATGTATATCTTCTTCTAGTTGTTCTAAATAGTTATCAATAAGTAAATGACAAGCTAAAGCCGTTGGTAGTTCTGCATGTAGAACACACAGCTGTTCTGAATTTAAAGACGCTTTATACATTTTGCCTTACAATATACAATATAAGGAATAACTATGATCTAAATAATTGCAATCATAGATTGGCAACATAAAAATACTCTCTAACAGTTTGACTGTATCAGACTTTATTAGTTGGCCTTGTAATACGGGATTTGGATGATAGATTCCCAACCCTTGAGAATCAAAAGACATTTTAAATTTGATGCCTAAAAAACTTTAATAGCTTACAGAAAACCGCATCTTCACCATACTATCGTTTTGGTAACTTATTTTATATATAGGAATAATAGTGGACCAATTGTACAACCTATATCTTAGAAATTAATGATCTCATTGGACATTAGTTAGCCAATAGTAATGTTAATCACTTATAAGCTAACCAGACGGGTTCTGGGCAGCTGAGCGGTCTTATTCAGTTAATCGTGGCATATGAATTTATCTAAATAGTTAGGTTATATATTAGCTGAATCTAAAGCTGCTATATTTAAAAAAGTATTTTGTACAGACAATTAAGTAAATTTTTTGTCACAGAAACCAAGCTCTTCACCATCCTTAGATAGACTATTCTTTGGCATTATTACCATTTGGTTGCCTGGAATGCTGGGTGGTGAAAACGGGAAATATCTGCTTGGGCAGATCTGGCGATCTATAACGATGCTCTTGTAAGATATGACGGTGGGTTTTTTTTTTTTTGATTTTTGGGAGTCGAATCATCTGTTGCCGATTGCACGTATTAACGCAAGATTGGAACGTGCGTTGCTGGCGAGGTATACTTGGAGCGTTGTTGCCAAAGGAAACTGTGATCTGGACCACAACCGGAAGATCTCTCTCTCTCTCAAGCCTGGAATGGAGAACCGTAGGGTCCTGAGTAAACGTTGATTGAGGTTGACAGGGCACATTATCTGAGGAAGGGGATTGAAAGGGTATTTATAACACTTATCTAACTGCGTTGAAGAACTTAGTTCCAACACTAAGTAATGATTTTGAATGGTATTATTAATATCTAGTATGAGCACGTTCTTATCGAACCAAACGGTCAGGAACCAATCAATCGATGATCCTTGATGTAGATAGGTCGAAGCTTAAAAAGATGGCTTTCTTGACCATTTATCATACGACTGACGGGAAATCCAACTTGGATTGGAGGAACTGTTTCATCTTTTATTTTTATACTACCTCCAAGCATAATTATACATCAAGATCTAGATGACTTTCATTCGAGCCGATGGCATCAAAAAGACAATCGATATTGTATTGGTTGATTTTTATTTTAACAATAGGGTATGTACTTAATACAACACATGTTATGATCACGAGGAACCGGGGAATTATATTAAGCATGTTATATCATAACCAATTTGTTTTAATCACTTGAGAGCGTTTGTTTTTCCATATGGTTGGTACCAACATCTGCCATACCTTTCTCATATGAGCGTTGATAATTTGATCCAGAACAGTAAATAGAATTGGAGTTTATTCTTAATATATATATATATAAAGGTTTCCAAGTAGTTATTACCCAAAGCAGATTACGTTTTATGGTGTACGATCGGCAATGCCAGCCATTTTGGAACCAGTATTTTAGTAACCAATGACAATATGATGTATTGAATTTAAATTTCGGAACAAACTTCAAGGCAAATACATCCTTTTAAAGCTGATCCAGATAGCACAAGACTCGAAGACGGCAGGCTATTATACTGTATTATTATAAAATATGTTATTTCTATTTAAAACTACATATTTTTAAAATTCTAACAGATATGAGCAATAGATATTACATGCACATGAATTACTGAAGTTTCAAAACCGAGCATATTTTATACTTCCGATCAAAATTCACATCGTACATTTTCTAAAGAAGAAAATGATGATGGAGTAGAGAATTTAATCAATTAAAATTATATTAATTTTTATTATATTTAAGAAAATATCAGAGTTATTGAGAGAGAGAAAAAAAAAGATACTAAATTTAATCAAATGGTAGGATAAAGCCCCTTTGAGCCGATTCCCCGGGTCACATAATTTACTTATCATTCATCATAATAACTATATTCCTCGAATACCTTGTTGCCCAATAAAAAATGTGAACACATGGTAACGTCTTATAATTAATTGTAGTCGAACTTTAGTTTCCAAGACGCAAACGTATACCAGCATCTTCAGGGAAATGGTTAATAAACTAAAAAATAAAAAAATAGATGAGGAGCTTTCCTGATATCCCTCCCATTTTATTTTTTTATAGAAATTTTGAAAAATTAAAGCTCCTGCATCAAGTCTGATACTAGGACAATTGGCTTCATTCGTTGAACACCCTCACTCCACGCAGTGGAAGCGTGCTGGGCCCATAACCCTTTAAAAACTCAAAAAATTAGATAAAATATATTAGAGATAGCAGCAGTTAATTGTATCAATGGTAAAAAAAAAATATGAATCAATTGGTCTTTGAAAGTAGACATTTAATAAAGTAGTAATAAAATCGAATAGATTTTAAGGAATTGAGAGTAAACTTAATTTTTCTTATTTAACTCATTAATATTCTCATGAAATTAGTATAGCCATGATCATTGGCTAACTTATGTATTAGTTCCTAATTGGCTTTATTGCAATTGGCATCTAATTTGGCTATTGCACCTTGTGTCAAGAGCGAATAATACTAGCTATATAATAACCCCGGTTCAGTAATATAAATCATCAAGTCAATATTAAGGTTTGAATTTGACCTCTTGCAATTGAAAAGATAATGGCGAGATTAATTCATCAGGCAAGGACATAGTTGATCAAATACAATTTTGTTCAAACTTTAATATAATTTGATCAACAAGCTAATCTATGATTCTTGTATCTTAGACAATTTGGCGATTTACTCTTATTGAGAAGTACCGAATTGTTTTGAATGCATGCAAATAAGCATACTTGGTTTATCTGTATAGAGTTATATTTCTTAGATAAACTGGTGAAAGCATAATATATTTTGTCTAAATCTGACCATTCTTCTACAATCCATATACCTTTTATATTCGTCAATGCTTACCTTTCCTTGCATTGATTTATCCTTATGGTAAACCACTTTTTATCCAAATAAGAAATTATATACCATGTAAGCAAGGTGGCGAGGTTAAAGATTGATCCAGTAATATCCAATAAAATTATAATTGGAAGGTCAATCACGTTTTTATAGGCCAAAAATGTCCAATTATGCATGCTTACAAAGTTAGTCACTATGCTATTGAAGATCGTCAGCATTAATCGCTCTAATTAGCATTTAATCACCAATTGATCACTGATTTCCCCTAAAAAGGTTTGTCCCGCCAAAAACAATACGACACCAATGAGTTTCACTTCTAATTGACTGAATGTCAATTAAATGTACATGATACACAGCCTATAATGGCTTTGGTACATGGATCTTTGTACTAGTATATGATACTGAATTATTTAAATTTTACATATACTTAAATTATCATATATTATATATATGCCTTTATAAATTAAGTTTCTCATATGTTTGGAAATAAGCTCATACACTACTTGTTTTATACCTACTTCTACAAATAAATCTATATCCACCAATGACATACTCATTAGGTCAGGACAGATATTAGATTTATGAATGAGATTAATTAAATAGCTTAATTAAGTAAGATACAGTATATAATCTATCAACAACATATAGACATAAATATATACAAATGTTATAATTATATAGTTATTTATGCGACAATAGATATACATTATAGATATCTTTTACAATACAATCATATTTATTTTGTACGTGCGGCTAATTATACTAGTTTAGGTTTACTCAAACTTAAACTTTTCTTGAGTAGTAACCTATTATCATGCTAGATTTATACCTTCACACAATATATATATTTAACTAATTAATACCTTTATATGGTTGTTTATCTTATTCGCAGTCACCATTACTAGTGTTTCCTTGGTGGTTAGTGTGCAACATCAGTTTTCCTAACAAGTCTAGGGAGACAGATAGATGGCTTACCTTTGACCGAGGGCCTATACATTATGGAACGGCAGATACTCTTACTTGCTACACATGGTAATAAAGCTTACTGTTATATTATGTTTTATATTTATATACATGGGTATAAAAATATTTTAAAAAAGTGAATACGAACAAAGGTAAACTAATGGAAGTGCGTATACATAAATAAACACGTAAATACATACTATCAGACACAAGCACACACTATCATATACACACACTATCATATATACACTATCATATGTGCATATTATCATTATACATGCTATCATATACTATCATATACCCATACTCTCACACTGTCATACATGCATCTATACATACCTCCATACATACATATATGGACATGCTTTCCTATAGTTAAGGCAGACTGAGCATATACCTATCCACCACTTACTTAGGCATGATGTCATTTTAATCATTCATAAGGTAAGCAATAAACCCATATAATAATTAGGCGTCAGCCATTTTATAATTTAAATTTTGGCCTGCGACGAAGCAATGATTTTTACGATATATAAAAATATATTATCCTCTATATAGGGGTTTCAATTACTTATTTTTTATTATTGATTTATTATTTTCATTTTCAATATTACAGTTAGAGCTACTATAAACTATAGTATTATACAATTATATTATCATAATAATATATTAAAATACTTATTAATACCAATATTAGCTACCTTAGTATACCATTTGTATTTATCCCTACAGGTTATTATTGTCAGTAGTGGTGTCAATCTTATGAATAAGGCCTGATTACTAGCTGTATAACTCCCAATAGGACACCACTGGTAGTGAAAAAGAAAAGGAAACATACAAAGAAAGTACAATGTTGACATAGAATATACATTAACTTTATTTTAATTTTATTGTTTTGTTTAGTTTTATGACATTGGGTATTCAGACATTTTAGTTTCAATGATTTTTTTATAAAAAATTAAATTAATTTTTAATTTTTAATTTTAGATGGGTCTTTTATGAGGGTTATATTGGTGTTATAGTGTAAGACATTATATATGAGGCTTATATAGTTATTTGCTTATAGTATGTATACTTAATATTAAAGAGAAATTGCATGCACATTTTATTGGTTTGAGCAGTGTTTCAGTCTCTTACATTCTCTTATTGACATTGGTAATGTAATACCAATCATCTTGCCAGATTAAATATTATTTTATAAACTTTATCAGCCCTGCTCCGAATGGATGAGTGACAAATTGAAAATTTGTTCCAGTAATCTACGCAAACTATTAGATCAATATAATACCATGCGTATTTCACTTTTCCTTTTTTGCAATTAGTTAATTTGGCTTTCATATTTAACGCATCTAAAGTTGTAGCAATAACACACACTCATTATTAATAATTAATTTTAAAATTGGGGGTTTAATGGGGGTGTGAAGTCTAATAATTACATTAGCAACATAGATATGTTTTGAATTCTTGTAAATTTTATTTTATTCTCTTTAAAAATTTATTCACAAGATTTTAAATATGGCAGTGAAAAAGTGCTATAATTGAACTAGACTTTTAATTAAAAAAGAAATACATCTTTATGATAAACTAACAATGAGGAGCCCATATATGTTTATCTTATTCTTATATAGCTATCACCACCCCACATATACGTATTTCATCCCTCCATACATTAGTTTTATATGTTCAGCTATAAGTAGTTTGCGATATATATGACCAGTACAATCTTAAATACAGCTCGATTATCAACAATTATCATGAAATGAATATTAAGATAAAGGTAAAGCCATAAAAAATAAAAATGAAAATGTCAATAATAATAATGGAAACTTAATAGGAATGAAGACTTGGTTCACATATCTTGTCTTTTATTTACTCCTAACCTGTGTATATACTGTATGTACAACCATATATATATATATATATATATATATATATAATTCGTGCCATTTCATTGGCTAAATGGGTATGTGATCAAGGGCCAATAAGATTCTAATAGTCTCTCCATTTCTCCACAGATCATTTGGCATCACCATGTCTCTCTCGACACTTAGGATTGACTGTGCAACAACAAGTAAATGCCTGTAGAACCGGTAGGGATTTAAATGTTAATTTAAAATGTTGTTTTCTTATATTATATTATATTATATTATATTATTACTATTCTCATTTTATTCTTTATATATTTGTCCTTAAATAGACAAGTCTGTCTGTATAATATAACAGAGATTGGATTCATTTTTGTTTGGCAAGAACTTTTTTTTTTTTTTAATTCATTTCATGTTGGCTTCTTGATTGGTGTAATTACCTACTAATTTCGCTAGCCTCACGTCTATGCTATTAGATTATACTATTATGGCAGGATTATATCATATCCTACATCAATCATATTCTGTCCAAGTATAGCCTATTTAGCTGATACACATGCACGTGTATATTTTCCCCTGAATTAAACAATGACGCCGTACAATAGGCTGTTTAACGAATCCCATTTCCTAATTGAGGATTACTTTATTTTATTACACCTAGGGCTAGAACATTTCTGCCCTCTTTGGATTTTGAAAAATACATTTGTTTTCTATGTGAAATGTTATTCCTTTATACGCCAAGCCTGTCTAGTATAGCGTATTGCCGAGATAACAACAACCCACGGTATACGGCTTAGATTAATATAATCAGTTAGAATCAATTGATTCAACTCTTATTAATTACTAATTATTTTTAATATTAAATTTTGATAGTTACTTGTTGACTATTGTCATTTTCCCTCTTATAATACCTGGTATATATTCCATTATAATTCCATATAAAGGTTTTCTATGTTAATATTAATGCCTATATATATAAGCGGATTCTCACGTATAAATGCATACATACTATCTTGCATTCATACTATCACATACTATTGTCCTATCGTATTACCACACATACCATTACATATACTATCATACGTACTATCTTATATACTCTCATACGTACTATCCTACATACATACATACATACATACATACATACATACATACATACATACATACATACATACATACATACTGTCACATATACTATCATACACACTATCGCATATATTATCATACATATTATCATACATACTATCATACATACTATCATACATGCCATTATACATACTGCCATACATATTATCTCATATACTCCCATACACACTATTCCACGCACCAACATATATACTATCACCTCTACTATCATATACACAGCCTCAACACAGACCAATACCTTATGGATAACTGCAATTCCGACCGGTGCCGACGAATGCCCAAGTCCTCCCCTCTGGGAATCAACCAATCAGAATTGGCCTGTATGCCCAAGTAAAGGAAGTTGGCTACAGATAGCAACCATTGTACATGCTATGATGGTATGCATATGACTGTGATTGGGTTAATTATGTACGATTGTTTGTATATATATATATATGTGTGTGTGTATGTTAAGGTGTTTTCTTATATGTTTGTAATGAGCTTACAGAAGGCTTCACACCATCGGTATTCAATGATAATATATGTGTACATGCATTCGTATATACATACATACACACATAAATACGTACATATATATATTGCGCATCTACAGGTGTAAGTATGTAGTTATATATATGCTATGTGCTATACCAACATATACTTTCCTGTCTGGTTTCCTACTCTTTTAACGTTGTGTCTTTTGGCAGCCCTGTAATATGTATCCAATGATCGCACTTTATGTTATGCAACGTTTGGAGATAAAATATTTCAGGAGTTTCTCATTGGCCATGATTTCTATTTTAATTACTTTCTCATTAGGTCTGACCTAGTTCAAAATGGGTACCCAATTAAAATTTAAATGTGTCCTAATTAGGTTCTGATGACACCCGACTTAATTAATAATTATGCCTTAATCAATTCCCAATTTTGGTCTAAATTATCCCAGGGATGCAGTATTATTTTGACCAAAAACTATTATTTTCTAGTCCTTGGCCTAATTTACTCTCCTTACTGGTTCACCATCATGTCTTTCACAATATTCTGATCTTATACTGGCTATCTCCCTTCTTCTCTATCTATCTATTACCCCACACCTGATTGGTTTTCGTATTCCTTTAAAATACTGTCTTTCTATATCTGTATTTTACCCTTCTCTATTGGCGTTAACCGCTAGACCCATCATAATAATGCAGACACATTATATGATTGCACACGTGTCTTCTATCTCTCCGTATATACCAGGCTCTCACGATCTTTAACCACTCATCATTCATTTATACATGTATATATATCATATATCCTGTCTAATCATATCTACATAAAGGACACTATGCAACCAATAGGATGCAGGAATTTAGACCTAATTTGGATGCACGTGGGCTCTCTACCTGATATCAATGGACCAGCCCTTGCCTTATATGGAGCTATAAAACGCGCCACTAGCCAATTAAAAGCCAATGTGGGCCTAGTTCACGTATTTGATTCAGACGGTATATATAGATATAATGTATATATATACGTACATATATCTAGGTGTTTCCTTACATAACTGTATCTCTCTTCCTATCTGCCTATCTGCATCTAGGTTCTAGTTTAGCGGTGTAGATTTACTTCTACATCTCTACATATATGGGACTTGGACTCTATCTAGAAGTGTTAACTTGTCACATTTTATTCATATTACCACCCCACCAATTACAGTCTTCCTGGCTTTCCTTTGTATATATTTGTATGTAGCTGTCTATACGTACTTGCTTTTTATTTTGTTTTCTCCCATTTATCTTCCCTAGAGGCATCTATTATACAACCTGATATATCTCTATATATCTCTATCTATCTCTATGTCTTTATATCCTTATTAAAAATATCTCTTTCTCTTCCTCTCCTTCTCTTTCCAGAACCCCATATATGGTATTCCTGGAGTGAAGCGACTGATTCGTGCTATCTTCACATGGAACCCAGCCATTTTGACCCAATGACCTGTTGTCCTTCATGCTACCCACTTAGCAACGGTAACTCTGCCATAAACCAATCCACCAATCAACATCCTTCTAATTTCCATCTACCCAATCATTCACAAGCCAATGAGCATGGGTGCACGTGCACTGGTATTTTGCTAACCATCCCAGCCAATAATATTTTAGATAAATTCTGGTGCCATACACACCTTATATGGTCATCCCTAATATGGCGTGGAACCATGTATATAGGAGATAAATCAGATCCACCAATGGTTGTGCATCGAATGTCTATTGCCCAATCAGTATACAATTCTACCAATTTAAACAAAAATTCTGAAAACTTAGTCGATAATCCTGAATTCCAATTGGATAATTCGGTTGCATCAATTGAAAATTCGCCTAAACGCGATGGAAATATAACGACATCCGAAGCCACTATTGGTCGATCCGGATCAACTTCAATTGGATTAGTTGATGGGAGCTGCCTGTATGTCTATCACATTTGTGATATTCCATCTATGTCATTAGTGGCGCCGTTATTGACTGGCTATGCAGGCATACTGTATCCTTAAATATCATGCGCTCCCACGACGCATGGTAATACGCTAGTATGTGGTAATATGTACTATACCATATATAATGTATTAGCATATATTTAAACGGGTCATGGTTGTATTTTTAATATACGTCTCATTGACTATGAGTCCTCCATACCACTATACTCCCTATTTAGTAATACATTATTCTATTGGATGATCAATATAAATCTAGGGCGATGTTCCACGGTATTTATAGCAGTAGGATAACCAATAATGTCTTTATTTTAAACATATCTACCAATCACTGCACATATTATATCTATTCCTTTTTTTCATTGTTGTATTTTTCCCTTTAACTTTTATGACAGTAGATGGGGATCTTCTATTGGTCCTGCCCATACATTCCTGGACGATTGGGCAAAAAAGGTAAGTAGATTATTCAATTGTTTCCCGTTAAACGGCGTTATAAACCTATAATGGGCCAATCATTATATATATTTATTTATTTTATGTATACGTTATTCTTTACGTGTGGTCCATGTATTTGTCATTCCATTTCTCTCTATTTCTTTTAGAATCTATTTATTAATCTATTTTTATTTCTATTTTGTATTTTTAATTTAATTGGTTATATTATTAGATTATTATATTATTATATTGTTTTGCTATTATACTAGTATATCATGTTGCCATTGCATTATTATGAGTATAATATTATACTACTATATCACACATTCAATAGTACAGTCTACTATACCATGTGTATCTTTTCCTACTTCCATTGCACTATTATACTATATTTTATCATGCACTGTTTAAATACCTACATATATCTAGACATGTATTTTAGTATGTTAATTTATATATTATCAAAGTTATAAATCGTTTTAATACACGAGCATGCAAGCTGCATAGGCCTAGTGCATATTTTTATGTAGTACTTCGGTGGTAAATTGTATATTATAGTATTCGATATTTTATTTTACTACATTATACTATATTGTATTGTTTTATTTGACTACATTATATTATACTGTACTGTTTTATTTTACTACATTATATTATTTTGTACTGTTTTATTTTACTCAGCTATACTATACTTTACTGTTTTATTGTACTATATTTTATTATATTGTACTGTTTTATTTTACTACATTATATTATACTGTACTGTTTTATTTTACTACATTATCTTATTTTGTACTGTTTTATTTTACTCAGCTATACTATACTTTACTGTTTTATTTTACTATATTATATTATATTGTACTGTTTTATTTTACTATATTATATTATATTGTACTGTTTTATTTTACTACATTATATTATATTGTACTGTTTTATTTTACT
>NAOQ01000315.1:52118-74088 GCA_002751075.1 Ichthyophonus hoferi
ATATTATATTATATTGTACTGTTTTATTTTACTACATTATATTATATTGTACTGTTTTATTTTACTACATTATATTATATTGTACTGTTTTATTTTACTACATTATATTATACTGTACTGTTTTATTTTACTACATTATACTATGCTGCACTGTTTTGTTTTGTTTTAATTGTACTTTACTTTACTTTGAAATATGTACCTATATATTTATGACTAGGAGAGCACAGTAGAGAAATATCTATTGGTAGGCTTACATGAACTATTTTGATAGGAGAGCTAGTTTATAACCACTCAATTCCATTGGCTCATGGAAGACTTCTATAATAGCTCAATCATTTACAAGCAAACCAAATATAATTGACAGTCCACCAATTATCTTTTCTGGATTAATCTATACGTTAACTAGATTATTGATATTTTACACGTAACGAATTATTGAATCAATATAATAAAACTCTTAAATGTACTGTGTAATATTATATAATACAGAATTAAACATATTAATCAAATTAAAAAGACTAAAATAATAGAATTGTTGAGCGTTCAAATGTGGCTCTGATAGTTTGCTACTAAACGAAATACTTTACTACGTTAAATTTTAACCCCAAGTTAATGATGGATCGTTATAGGGTGAAAATATTATTCTTCTGGCCCGGGAACACTACGTCATTGATCGAGACGATGATTCCTCTCAGAGAGTATGCTTCCACTTTCCTACTACCTATTTATTTATATTATATATGTGTTTCTATGTATTATATTTATATTATTTATTTATGTATACATGTATATATTACATATAGATTTTCTGTATTTCATCTTACATAAGGTCTGGGGTTTTATTGCTACATTTAGCTTTAAGGGGATATAATCGTACAGGGCATTCTTCGCCCGATGGGAATAGCTACTATTAATAGAATTGATAGGGAACGAATCATTAGCATAATCACTCATTTGAACTATTTTTTGTTAAATTTGTAAATGTGTTATATTATATGTGACATATTAACCACCACATACAATAAGTATGGAATTTTATAATTGTTTTTATGTGGAGTGGCTAATTTTTTTTTAAAAGCTAGCTCTTCACTGGAAGGCGTTTCTCGGCCGAGGGTAGCACTAACTGATATTCATGCAGTGCACCCTAAATGATTGGCTACAGGATACTACAGCCAATGATAGCGAGGCACAAGGTTTGCTGCATCATATATTTTACTATTACCTATTATATTATATTATATTACATTATATTGTATGATATTATATTTTATTATATGTTGTATTGTATTAGATGATATTATATTACGTTATACTATATTATATTATATTATATTATATTATATTATGTTGTATTGTAGTGGATGATATTATATTACGTTAGATTGTATTATATTATATGATGTTATATTATATTACATAATAAATGTAGTCAGCATCCTCAGGGTAGATGAGACAGGAGCAAGATAGAAGGTAGTATATATATATTATGAAAAGGAGAAGGACAGGCCGAGAGAGAATGATGTATAAATGAAAAACATGGGAAGGGGGATCATAGGAGCTAACAGACGTGCTACTTTACTCTGTAATGTTTAATCATGCAGTGGTACTTAATGGTAATGTAATTAACCTCTTATTCTTTAGAGTCAACCCAACAACCTGGACCCCCCTCTGGTAACATTTACATGCTGACCGCCAGGAACGGGAAGGTGTTTGTCCACTGTGTAAATTCGGATTATCTCATAGACCCCGCAGAGCACTTGGCATTATTGTATGTATACTTATCTCTTTCCTACTATATATATATATATATATGAACTACATATGTATGTCTATTATTTTCCTTACATTATTACATATTCTTCTATAGATCCTGTTAATTATTCCGATTATTTCAGATATCTGGTATATTTTCATCTACGTATACGTCCATCTCTAGTTTACTACTATCCATATATGGCAGCATTAATATTTGGTTTATCTTTTAAATTCATTTTATCTGACCTCTCAGATCTAATGGTGTCTAGCTTTAAATTTTTTTAATAAAATTCTGCGTGTCACTGTATTGATTTAGATAATTTAACTCTTATATAGGCTAATAAACAACGACCTGTGATTTCTTACTTTAATGCATCATATATGCTTGATTATTATTAAGATTGATCGGTCCATATGGTATTGATCACAGTGAATGGCTAAATTCCCGATCAATTCCTGTCTATATCTTTAAAAGAACTGACATTATACCTTTATAATCCAAAATGATTAAATTTGCAATTAAATTACAAGGGAACAACCTATTAGCCCTAACTATTCTTTCTAAATCTCGGAACCTATTTAAGTGTAGAGCTAGCAGGTTCATTCAGTAAATTGAAATAGTGTATATTAATTATTACCTGTACCAATACAATCGTCCTTCAAAAATGTCAAGAGTCATCTGATAGAATTTCATTAACTACGGTAATTATTTCTTAATTGATGGCTGATTGGTGATAAATAGTTTACTTTGCCACTATAATTCAGGAAATTGAAAAAAAAATGTTTTAAAAGCCAAGCGAAATGTGATTAAAATATCATTATGATTATAACCTACCGCCTCTGCTAATTAAAATTTGAAGTTGATCGACCAGATTAAACTTCTGACCATATATTATTATATTTAAATGCAAGAACTGGAGATTAAATTTTTTAAAACTTTATTTGCCCAATCAGATGGCACACATATATGTCGCCTTTTAAGCTGTCCAATCCAACGGCTTCCCTTACGTCTACCTATGAACCTTGTAAGTGCATTTTTTTTACTATACTCTATCATAATATATTGTATTATTATGTGTTTCTCACGTTTATATATAAGTTGGTGTAGTTATATGCATACGCAGGTGTACATATATATCTACTTATTTTTAATGTTAAGTTTATATATCAGGCCGCCTTATATGCCTTCTACTTATACCCAAAACATAAACCTAATATATACGCGCCATGCAGAGAGAATGATATGTATGATATATGGTTTGTTGATTATATTTTAATATACCAAATAATTGATCAGCTAAAATAACCCCATGCTCGCATGCAATCTCTTAACCAACGGAACAACGTATATAAAACTAAATTTAGCAATAATTTAAAAAATAATAGCTAAACAAAATACCACATTATTTTTATTTCTCTTCACTCTCTTTCTATTTCTCATTCCTTTTTATTTTTCTTTTTCTAATTATTATATATTTCTCAACATAATATACCATACACTATAAAATACATCGCTATAATTATACACTATATTATAATATACGCAATATTATATTGACAGCAGCTACATATAACCTTTCTATCTATCTCCCTTTATATATACAGACGAACTGGAAGTACTACAGCAGCTTAGTTGTAAATGGGTATATATCATGCATTGCACTCTTTGTAATGCTTGGATATGATTTGTTTATTAAAATTTGAAATATGCATTAGTATATATATATATATATATGTTGTAGGTGTAAGTGTCTAGGATTATATATTTTTATTTTCACATATACGCATAGCACAAGAATATTCTTGGCTTAGGAGATGTAGAACTGTGATTTGAAGACATTTGATAGGGCATATTACATAATTAATTTCTCAATCAACAAGCAGGAAATCTGCGATTGTCGGTAATAATCTTTACTGGCTATCCCAAATGATGTATTGTTTATTGTATGGTTATAAACTGAAGACAAATAACGTGAAATTGATATTTTAATCTAAAAAAAACTTACTATAATAGAGTCATGTCTGGGTTTTTTGGAAATATATACCCAATCACGTACAGTATTACATCTGGTTTTTTTAATGTTTTTAGTTAATTTAATGTTAATTACCTATTGTGTATTATTATATTGTATGTATTCCTCATGATAGCCCTGGAAAGATTTATGAGAGTGTTTGATTGGATAATTGTGACTGTCTCAGTTCCAATCAATTATTATACATTATGTGCTAACCAATGATTATGCAGGATAACAAGAATTTAGAGTCTCCACGTGCAGGTTGGTATACTTTCTATTATTATATTATATTGTCTTGTATTGTATTATATTATGTTATACTGTATTATATTATAGTGTATTGTCTTGTATTATATTATATTATATTGTACTATATTATCTATTATTGTACTGTATTGTTTTATATTACTATATATTATCAACTTATACATTCAAGTATTTATATTCCTATTAAGGTTATTTCAATAAGACGGTAAGTTATTGGCGGAACAACCGATTGTATTACAATGAGCTAATAGATTCATATACGCATATGTCTAATTGGATATTAGATTGTTAATTCTTATACTCCATTAATATTTTATTCAAGGTTACTACTGGTAGTTTAAGGCATCATTCTATTATATGTCCATAATTACATTTAATTAACAATTGTTATAGGTCTACTTTATAAATCCCTATATGCTAGAATGAGGTCATTATCTCTGTGGTAAAGCAATCCATAACCGTCTAATAGGACATTTGTTCTATTTTAATTGGTGTCTGATAGCGTCTACCTTAAGATGTTAGACCAATCTTTCTCTTATACCTCTACCCTTTTCTCTTCCATTGCATTATTTTGGTTTTCACTTTATGATTGACTTCCAAGGTCTATGAATCTTAATCAAATAAAAAATAATTCACCAATAGCAAACTGTGTAAGTATACCAAATAATCATACCCAGTGGTCTGACAGAGAAGGATCTTTATAAATATCCCACACAGTATTTTAACCACCAATCAGAATACTCTAGCGTCATTTCAATTGGCTGATATAAAATTACTAGTTTAATGAAATCCCAAAGTATACCTCCATGCTCATTGGCTAGTCTAGAGTAATGTATTGTACTAGTTCATAGATTAAAAGGTCTGGATCATTGAATCATTTTTGGCCTTTTATATACGAGTTCAGTGCAGGTTCCGCATACTGGAGGCTGTAAGTTTAGTACAATTGACCGTTGATGACATTTTCCTAACCTGTGTTATAAGAGAAGAGAATAACAACCTCCCACCCATATTATAGTGGAAATAGATTAAATTAGCTAATAAATGAGCTCCAATTAAACACCAGTACTCGTTGCTAGTCCCCAATTTTTACTGATTTCATCGACTAATCAGCCATTGGTATTCATGATATACATCCTAAAGGTTTATTTTAATTGCGAGATATTATTTTGCCGCGTCAACCTTTTAGCCTTAACTATATTTAGGAGTAATGTTTCTGGCAGCCAATTAAAATGTAATCCAGCCCTTTTTTATTTTGATTTTTGGAATCATTTGCGTTTAGGTCTAAAAAGGTTATATTATTATACAATGAAAAATGAAAATCCCAATCCCTCTATTCGGGTCGGGTCATACTGGTAGCCTGATTTGATTGGATTACTACATACAAAAATAATTTGATCTATAAGCAAGAACCTTAACATGATTGGTAATTGTTTGACTAATCAGTGATAATGACTGCCCAACCTATTCCTATCCTCTATTATTTAAATTATTATACAACTCTATCGCACTACTCATCTAGCCCCCCCCCTCTAGGAGCCAATCATATCCTTCCTCTTGGCCCCTCTCATCCCCCTGTCATCCCACGAGGTCTTCTAAATCCCACCCTGACCAAGACCAATCATCGATCGAAGGTTTCTTCTGTACACCAACCAAAATCCTCCATGCTCTCGCCACGCCTCCAATCGCATTCATTGAAGCCTTCAGATAGGCATGCTCATCCAGCCATAGTACGCGAGAAACATTCACACCTACCCAAACAACTCAGGGTGCCAAGCGGCGATTCGACCAATAAACATACATTCAACAAATCCCATAGCAACAAACCTTCATTTTACGTAATTAAAGATCATCCGGGCCAATTGGATAAAAGTTTAATTAGGCCAAGGAAACCACGTGAAACCATTGCTAAACCTTTGGTACAAATTCGCATAAATGATGATACGAACTCCTCTAATGACTCTTGTTTAAAGGTATTTAAAAAGCTTACAATGATTTTTTTTAAACCCAAACTTGGTGTTGCCATTTTTGGCACTTTCCTTATTTTATTTTTGTTCACTTTATCGGACTACCAGGTGTATGTATGTATGTTACCCGTATATGAAATTGATATTATACATATATAAGAAAAGGCTCTAGTAAAATATTATATGTAAGTGCTATTATAAAGGTCTATCATGGTTTTAAATGTACAGTTTCAAAGAAAAAAATGATGTCGCGTGGTAACATTACATCAATCACTGCAGGTACCAAGCCATAAACGACCAATAGGAGAAGAAGCAAGGACTGCCAAGCACGTTAAAACAAATTCGCGGCAATTGAAAACGGCCAAAGATAAAAATAACTATGTATGTATATATACCCATATATATCTGTTTCTATTATATATTAGTAGCATTATACATTTGTATTACCAATTTACAAACATGAATCTTCTCCTCTTTGCTCAATATCAGCATATTCTGCCTTGTTTAGATCTCTACATATATATATATATATATGTGTGTGTATTTGTACGTATAGAGGTATATGTACATGCATATACATGGTTCGTCCTATATGTCTATATACCAAATGTACAAGACAACGTCCTTAGAGTTTTAAAATGTCTGCAAAACTATATATCTATTATTGTGCTATCATATATACATACATACTTACATACATACATACTTACTTACATACATACTTACTTACTTACTTACTTGCTTGCTTACTTGCTTACTTGCTTACTTAATTACATACCTATATAACACACATATATATATATACTTATTTATCCCTATATACCCTCAGTATATCAAACAAAATGTGCGTGAACGATTAGGTAAGCGATGGAATGCAGCCGACGGTCAACGACTTAGTGAAGACCCATTGTTCTGTGATGCCTTTAATCGGATCGTGGCCATGGTTCGACTCGTAATGAATGTAAGCGAGTCAGATGTATATTATTTTATATAGACTCTAGACCGTATAGATTATAGTCAATATGTAGGCAAGTTGGTGTTAATGTATAGAGCTAGTAGGTTAGTGCTGGTGTATTGTGATTGTAATTGGGTCTGATATAGTACTAAATATTGTAATAGGTCTGCGATTATTTCTAAATATAGTTTAATGTGTGGTGCAGTAATGTCGTCAGCTCACGCTTTTTAACCTTTTAGGGCGATAGGTATAAATTCTCTTCAATTAAAATAATTAAAACTGAACACAATGCTTGACCACATTAACCTTTTAGCCCTTTCCCTAATGGATTCATATGTACTTAGAGAGATATATATATATATGTGATAGCACAGCATAGACAAATCTATTTAATAACACTGTCCCCATCCTCGACCTATACTCATAGGAATGGGAAAGCAAGCTCTACTCCAAGTCAGAGATAGCCGCCAACGTCATCAAAGTTATTTCTCTCAGTGGCATACCTGATCGATCTAGATAGGAATACCAATCAACCCTAAGCTGAATCTGGCCAGGCCAGTTGTAAACAAGATTGACGCTAGATCTACTCACTCATTGACTCACTCGTTTTCGCTTTTTCTTCAAATTGCCACAACAGTTTAGTTTAGATGCATATAGTTATATGTAAGTAGAATTAGTTATGTAAAAATTGTTTATATTGTGATTAATTGTAATGTTAGTTTTTGTTCACATTAGGAAGGGTTATTAATTTTTTTTAATGATTGTTAGGGCTAGAAGCGCAATACAGTCACACTTTTAGGAAAGTTTGCAGTGTCGGGAAGTTTTCTAATATATTTCTTTTTTCAGTAGATTTTGATGTTGTAATTATTAATTATTTTAAAATCATTTGCAAATTTATGATTAATTAGATATTAATTTGTGGTTATTATTATTAATCTTGACTTGGTCTGATATGTAGTTTTACTTTGATCAAAAAGGTTGTTTACGATATAATTAACCATGTCAAGTAACAATAGAATGCTGGACAATTGGAGTGAAACCAAAAAAGATATTTTATTGTTTTTTCTACCAATTATCATTAACTAATAAAAGTATTTAAATCGATAGGCCTCAGGTTAAATTTATGCGGGCTTATTTATTACCCAATCATCCCTAGGTCATGTTAGTGCATACTGTATGAACTTCCTATTATCCTCTTGCTAAGGAAAGCCAAATGATCGCTCATCACTTGCTATATTTCATATTTAGACACGATATGATCTAATACCTCCATTATGCCAAGATTTTAAATAAAAAATAAAAATAATATTAGATTTGCATAGGTGAAAATAAAAAACTGAAAATTTTTATAAAAAAAAGATTTGGACTTTTTATTGCACAACAAACAAAACTAATTTATGACAGGAAAGAATCACGCTGATTGGTCATCCCTTTATTTTGTGTACTATCAGTCTTTCTTTTATCTGGGATGTCCAATTCTACACAAGCTAATTGCTTGCCAATGTCAAAGCGCCTAATTGCAAATGCGTACCAATAATAAGGCCACTAAAACGTTAAAATTTTGTAACTTGTAAGTAACCAATGTAGGTTTAGTGTAGTTAGTCTAAGCCACATTTAATTAGATTACATTTAAAGGGTTGTAAGCTACCAATCTATACATAGCTTATGATTGGTAAAAGGGATCCTATATTACTTATTTGGCTTTGCAAGCTTGCACATACAAGATCGAAAATGGTGACATTACTACTAAAGGTGTGGCATATATCCACTATCCCCGCACTCTTTAAAATCAATAAAAGAGCTGGATTGTACTGGCTGATTGAGTCAATTATTGCTACATATACAACGTAGACAGAGTAGCTAGTTATAATTACCTAATTAATTAATGATGATGTTTGAAATATACTACATATAAAATGCTATGTTTAGAAATATGAAAAGGTTCTGTCACAGACAGATTAAAGACTCTTGATTCTGCAGTGATACTGAAAAGAGGCTATCTATACAGTTTTTATCCTGAATTCTCTGTTTACAATAGTCGGCTACCACTCTGAATATGGGTGAAATAGTTAAAATTATTACAAAGACTGCAATCGACACATTTCTTATTGACAAATCATTTTTATTGCTTTTTGTTTTGCTTTTCACTTCGTCAAATAGTGCAAGGTTACTTGTGGTCATACGATGTTTGTGATTATGTGCGAGCTTATTATAGATTAATGTGCGATTAATATTAATCTGACAAACTAAACCAACTAGGGATTATATCTTGGTTCAAGAGTTGGATGACCTAAATATTTGCTTTATTTAGGCAATATTGGGCTGGTGGGAAAGGGGAAATTATGTTGATAGCACCAGAAGAAGAATTCTAATTGGTTTGTATCACACCATTTCAACCCTGTCTGACAATTGCTACACAAGGATAGTATTCTAATTATGCACTATTGACTTTTACTATATCTAAGTATATATGGCCAATTACCAGTATGTCGTCCACAGTATTAATTAGGTTTATCTTTAATTCTCTATTGGGCAACTAAATTTTATAAAGGCCTCTCTTTGGCTTAATGTAGTTTTACTAATTTACACAACCTTATATTTTATAATAATATATGGTATGCCAGTATACTTAAAATAACATAGCAATTTAAATGATATGTACAGCAGTATATACAGTGTACTTATCAGGAAATATGATATGGTATGATTTAATATGATATTATGTAATATGGTATACTCGATTAATCATTTTCGACTAACAAACTATAGTAGGAGTTTGCATGATTCAATACAATACAGTACAATACTATATATTATACTATACTATAAGCTAAAACCATATAGGGGCATTATCCAAACTATACTATCATTATACTAGCTGTTATAAAACAATACATTGTACAAAGTAACTATATTTCCTTATGTACTTGTATAAAATAAATACTATATATATATACCATTTAAAAACACCCCAAACTTCAATTTTTGCATTTCGTAACTAAATAATTGGGAATATATGGTAGAATATAGAGAAAACAGAGCAATCATGGAAATTATAATGTTATAAACTATTAAGCCAATAGAACCACCTCGTTATGTTTTTAACTTTTATATCTAATAACATTTCTCATCAGCCAGGATGCTGTTAGAATTATTATTATTATAGTTTTTTAAAAGAACAAAACCAATGAAGTAGTTATAGTTTACATGGCTACTAATAGTATAACAGGTAGAAAAGTTAAAATTTATTTAAGCAAAATTTGTGGCAATAGAACAATATTAAATTTATTAAATTATATATTAACTTCAACGCCTCGTCTGGCGGGTAGGCAGCTTAGTAAACCAAAAAAGTGGCAACATCGAGTTAAAAGGGTATTCATTTAAATAATAAATTTTATTTATAAAATTAAAAGAACTAGCCTAAAGATCGATTTTGACACCATTAACACGAACATTTCCTTGCTTTTCCCCCTTTCTGAACTCGTCAATCAGCTTTCTATTATCTTCATTCTTATTAATATCCCTCATTGTAGTCCTAATAATACTCCCTGCTTCACCCTTTCCTGTTCTCCCCTTTGCGGGCTTTTGTGAAATCCAACCACTCGGATGAATACGGTATCCAAATACCTTTGGAATATATTTGGTAGGATAGTTGCAGGGACGAAGTTCAGGAAAGGCCATAAACAACATCTGTATCCAAGATGTGCCGAAATACGCTCCGTCTAAAGTCGCCTGTTCTGAGGTTGTTGTTTCCTCACAGTTAGGACAAAGGAGCCTCATCTTTTCTTGTTTGAAAACATCTGTTACACCAAAGGGTAGTAAGGGGTGATGACCGCAGGAAATTTGTGAACAATGACCAAAGTCTCCACGCTGATATTTCTGACACATTCTCGATAATCCCCTACTTGTAATAATGTATCGTGCGTGTATGTAACCGTACAGCCGTTCTGCACTGTGATTAATTTTAAGGTATTGCTCCTCTAATGTTATGTCACCGTCGGAGTCATCAAGTATTAGATTAATTGCGTTAGAATAGTGTGACACTGATGAACGCAGACCAAAAAGATTGAAGGAATCCTCAATGTAAGACTCGTCAATTTCGCATAAGTATTTATTCCCTCTCTTGCGACAGTGTAATTGTATCCAAGTAGGTGACTTGGAGCTGGTGCTGGAGGATTCCATGTTGTGTGAACTGAAAGTGTGGTTTGGCACACGTACCCCTAGCAACGAAAATGGGACCTTAAGAAACTTAGCACCAACGTGCTTAAAAATACTTCGTGCCAGTATGAAATAGAAGGAGAGGGTTAAAAACACTTAATATATTATTTTATATTTTATATTATTATCTTATGTAAAAATGTATTATTATATATAACTCATAAACCCGCTAATTTCTATTGCATTATACGGTTGACGCCCCAAGCTTTAATGCTTAGTGTCACATGTGTCGAAGGTCTATTAAGTATATATCATTGGTTGATCTTTTGATTATAGTTTAGTCCCTTAATATGATAGGGGTATTAATATATAAACTCATGTTTCTGATTTGTTGTGATTAGTTATATCTTTTGAGTATCTGGTATATATATTTAAGTAGTTCATTACATTAGTATATTAATATAATAGTATAATGTGTAGAAAATACACTATTTAGCATTTACATATTATAGATATTCATACCTTGTTCTTGTGTTTATAAAAATATTAAATATTAACACTAATATTTTATTGCTGTAACGTTACGATGTTAAGCTTTACCCATTTTAGGTATGAACAAGTGAAGCACTGCTTAATTTTAATTGGACATTCCAGAGGGCTGATCGTCGATTGATCGATAAAGTCAGCCGTATATTAACCAGTAAATATATACACACAGATATATATGCTTATATATATATGCTTGCTTAAAATGAAAAAAAAAATTTATTGTTCATATTTTCGTATGTTAAAACACTATGGCATAATATGCTGGTATACGTAATATATGCCTACATATAAAACATAGGCAAAGTAACCAACTTTATCCCAAGTTCTCTGTTTGCGATAGTCGGCTGCTATCCTAAACATGGGTGCAGTGTAACTACTACAGGTTGAAATAGACTATATTATTATAAAAGGCAGGTGACCCTGGAGCACCACGCATTACGTTCCATTCAATCGAAATAAAGCTTAGATAGGTTTTTATTTGAAGATTATTTTAGTTCGGATAACAGATTTATTGATATATTCTCTGCCCACCCCTCAAATCCCTTTAGGGACTTGAATGTTAGATGTCCAAAAAATAAATAAGATGTTAAAAGCGGTGATTCCCTTTAGTGCTGGCTGCTGCCAGTGTTGGAAGATCTCGGCTATCTCTTTTGTGTTGCCAATCCTTACATAATACCTTAACACCACAAGCTCATGCCTCTATATGTTGACGGTGCTCCACTAAATTCAGCGCCCACCTAAATCCAGTCCGATCCATATATATGTTATGTGACTATAGTCCTAATCGTCTATTAACTCAAGTATGTTATCATAATAATTCACAGACAGTAAGTGTTCAATTAATAGCTTGTGATAATCACGCATCTTGTTATCCGGATATAATTTACACTTAACTGTGGTGCAATGTTTATCAGAAATCAAGATATGCGCACTATTGTACAACCATGGTTCAAATATTTGAAATCAATGCCCTATTACATATTCCTGGGCAAAGATGAAAGTACAAAAATCTCAATCAATTTTAATAACACAAATGTTGACTAAGACGATTGTACAAACTTGTTTTTTCCAATATCAATTAGGCAACCTTTTTTCATCAATTTCAGGACTGTGTATTTTGAGCCTATCTTATCTTAAGTTTTGATTTAAGATCATGTTCTAATGACGTCATCCGCCAAATTTTTGACCACCATGTTGTGGTATATGGATCTAATAATGATATGGTTGAAAAAGCCACTCATGGTAGGAACTAACATAGTTTTCAATTAATTATAATAATTGATTCCATTGGGAGACAGGCCGTTAAACTTATTTGAATCTTTCATGGATTACACATCATAGTTTAAGGTGTAAACAACGTGCTAAGTCGTGATTGAGTTATCATTTTAACACCTATTAAATCTATTAAATAATCTTATTGGTTACCAATAATGACGGGTGCGAATAAAAGCAAAAATTGGCTCTCATCAACGCACATGTAAATATAAATAATTTAAAATAATCTAATATATAATCTAATGGAACCTGAAGAAAAAGTTATGTGAATTTTATTTTTGTCTTTTGTTGTTTATAATTGACTATACGTCTATATCCTCACGTACGGAACAAAAACTACTCCATATCACAATACTTTTATATTATATTCTGCTTCAGAATATAATATATAAGACAATTGTTGCCTATTGTTCAATTTCCTCTATCCTACAAAGGAATAATCATATATAAACAAAGTAATAATACCATATATATACGAAGCATGTCAGGTACAGGACAAGCCTCTCTCCCTTGGTTGAAGTCCGTTCTTCCCAATGTAAAGAAATTGAATTTAATCGGAGGACTAACTGGTATATTAACTTCAAGAGTTATACACAAATATCCCCCTGTTGAGGCCATACCTAAGTGGGAAGAGAAAGCCGCCAAGGATAAGGCAGAGTTTAATGTTTTACTGGAAAATAATAAAAGGTATGTAGCTATGTATAACTCAGTTGGATATTAACATACATATACTTATCGATATCTTCTTGCTTGTTTTTGTGTTTTATGCATTGTATTTTGGATGCATAACAAGGAGAGTCTAGAAATTCATTTTAATTAGAACTTTTGCTGTGTTAAACTTGACTTCATCTATTAATCTCTGTATTTCTACCACCTAAAGGGTGACTATAACTCTACGTAGGGCAATATGATAATGAAGCATATATATAGGCTAGCTGCTATACCTGTCCTTTATGGAATATAAGCTACCATATCCTTATCAACACAACACAATACGTCTTTTAAATTTTTATTATATAAAATATATATACATCAATTATTGCTTTAGCAATACTTTACTTGAATACTTCACCTATCTTTGACTTCCACTATACACTACTTCTATATCAACATCCATACTATTATCTGTATAAATACACACATGTAGAGCGCTTTCTCCTATCTGTACCCTATATACTTTCAAGTTTGCCTTTCCATTTATGATATAATTGTTTTTTCTTCTAATACTATACAGTATTTAAGGTTGGTGTATGTTCAATAATATTCCAACAGTGATTAATTATTATTGTGTATATTTAAATATAGCTAATCATTTATAAATAATAAATTTATGCAAGAGTTTTCGTTGGTTGACTGATATGTCACGTTATTTAATCGGTCTATTTACTATCAAGTGTGTTTATATATATGAACATCGGGCTAGCATATATTCTATACTTTTTTTTAGCTTTTCTTTTTTTTTTCTTTTTTTTTTTTTTGAAATTTGGTTATCACTGCTTTTCATGGGACTAAATTATGCTTTCCAATGGAAATTGTACTCAAGTAATAGCTGATAGTACGCATAAATTTTACTGGATGAACAATAAACCATGCAAACTAAAGAATAAAAAGTTGATAAGCTTAATATTTAATTATTTAATATTTAATTTTCAACCTACCCAATCACATAGCCAAGTAGCCAGGTATATAAAAGATAGCTTAATTGCCCCCATTAATATGGTCCAATGACAGGTGGGCAGCCGGAGTTAGAGATGAAGATCCCGATTTTTTTAACGAATTATCGAAGGGCCAGCAACCTACCTACCTGTGGATTGGCTGCTCGGATTCACGTGTACCGGCTGAAATACTTACGGTAAGCAGGTGTATAGGTATAAGTACAGATATATGGATATGTATATGTATATATGTGGATCTGTTATTTTTATATGATATTACTGAGAGTACCTCATTGGCTAGATGGGCAAATATATCGTTTGATTGGTATGTTCATTTGCGTGTTTTTATTGATGACTTGAACGCACGTGTGCCGGTTAGAATATAAAGTGTAATATGTGTCATATAAAGAAATATAGGATATATAGTCTGATATACACTCTTAATGTGTACTAACATCAGCATTACCCACATATATTCATACACATGCATATATATGTCTTAGGGTCTTAAATGTGGCGAGATCTTTGTGCATCGCAATGTAGCCAATCTAGTGGTCAACACCGATCTCAACTATCTATCAGTCCTCAGCTATGCCGTGGATGTTTTAAAGGTATGACTTTTATCCAATGGTCACACGTATGTATATATGTGTGTGATCATTGTGTACTACATGTGGTATCTAGACATATATACGTATATACATCTACATATATGTATATATGTATACTAACCTATTGACCCTACGTAATATCAGGTCAAACATATTGTAGTTTGTGGTCACTATGAGTGTGGAGGTGTGAAGGCAGCACTGACAATGGACCATGACTTTGGACTAATTGAGCACTGGTTGAGAAACATCAGAGACGTCAGACGATTGGTAAAGTTTCATTCAATTTTTGCTTGTTTTTTTTTTCGGGTTTAAGTTATATATAATTATACCTACTTATATACCTGCGTATATATATGCATGTATACGTACATACATACTCATATACTTGACTGCATGTTCACATACATATATATATACTAACTCATCTGTACCTCTCTTTACTAGCATAGCATGCCGCAGAACTCAACAGCATTGTTGATCCCGTAGAACAATATAGGAAGTTGATTGAACTAAATGTGGCCGAGCAATGGTGGGCTTATTACGTTTATATCTGTGTTTTTATTGGCTCTTTGGAGTTTATGATTGCTATATATATTATTCATTGACTTTGTCTCCGTCTCCATAGAGTATAAATTATTCGATAAAGGTGTCCTTTAATAGGTTTATCCTTGGATTACTATTGGTTCTTTTAAATTTAATGATATTCACTCTATCTATATCTATAGACTTAACTAACACCGTTGATGTTTTTCTTTTCTTCTTATTCTTTCTTTTTTTCTCTCTCTCTCTCTGTATATCATGTCATATTCATCAACATCTCAAATCTTAGTATCAATCTATTTAAGACAGGCGTAGTGCAACAATCCCGCATTGAAACGGGCTATCCCCAAATCCATGGATTGGTTTATGAGATCAAAGATGGAAGTTTGAACGAATTGAATCTTGATTTGTTAGGTACATATTACCCATATATGGATTTATTGGTTTATTTATTTTTAGTTTTAATGTATTCGTATATGGTATGTGGCTTATGAGGTATAGGTCGATGTTCTACTTAGAATCACATACATTTATATTGTTATATCATAACTTCTTTTGGCACACGTACATGCTATTATACATATCATACATATTATCATATATACTATCATACGTATTAGCATACGTATACAGGAGATTACCCAATGACACTGATCTATCTGCAGGCTACATGAAGCAATATCAAGATATCTACAAGCTCTACAGCTGATTCGTTAGCTGTCATACGTCGCGTGCCATTGGGGGGGTGTTGGGGGTGGTCCTAATAGGAATTATAATAGTAATATGGGCACTCCAAGTTGGCATTTAGTTCAATTATAATTGTAGTAATTATTTTCATCTTTCTAGGGCCTTGTTGCTGGATTATGAAATATTCTATATGTAAAACTCTATTTTTAGAAAATATAAAAAGGTTCTGTCTGAGACAGATTGGGGACATTGATTTTGTAGTGATATCAAGTAAACACAATACAGTTTCTCTCCTAAATTATCTGCTTGAAATAGTTGGCTGCCACCTTGAGCATGGGTGAGATAATTACTGCACAGGCTGTAATTGATAACTTGCTTGCTGTTTGTCTTTGGTTTGCTAAATATACCTCACTTGGCGTTTAGCATCTATAGAAATATAATGTATCTAATCATATCGGGGTAGATTTATACAATACAATATAATATAGTATTATATTATCTTGTGGACAAAGGCCGTAGTCCTAGATGCATATTGAATTAACAGTACGAAAATTAATATCAATGTAATGTAGACTAACCATAGATTGTGAAATCATCTAAGAACTAGAATCGATATAAGGTAATACGGGATTGAGCTTATATGTTTATATTTGCTAGTCAGGTAGAGTGAAACAACTACAAGGGACAGTTGGTCTCTGTTATTTTTTCATGAATTGTATTAGCCATTAAGAATATTTATGATTGGCTCCATTTAGATTATTGAACATAGCGATATGGGTGCTAACCTAAAAATAACACCCGCTGCAAAACAAAGTATATAAAAAAAAAAAAACAACAATAGACCATGGTCACTCACACATATGCGGCCCCCGGCACACCAAGGTATAAGCGGCAACCCCGCATGCCTGTGTACATGTACATTACTGTTATAGGCAAATACGAATACGTTCATGACACACAAAACTTGGCATTCATTTATTATTTGTTAAACAATATATATATATATATATAGTCCTAGTATAAAACATTCAATTGGCGACCCCGAAACCTGTGGACAAGTCGTTAAAACTACCACATTACTATAGTCTATATGCAGTATGCTGTATTGTATTAAGATAAAAAGTCTTTAATTGCAGCCGCACCAGAGTATAGATTTCCACATTGAGGCTAAATTATGATCTTTGTTTTGATTTTAACTCTCTGATGACTGGCCTCACACTCCATCCATGATGGATAAAATGATTACAACGCAGGTTGATATAGATAGTACTACAATCATAATTCCTATATGCCAATATAATTATAATTACTATATACTGCTATAATTTCTATTACTCTATATACTATAATTATAATCACTAATACTACACTTTTCCCGAGTATATTACTATCCATGTTCCTATCTTGCCATCAAGATGGTAATTCTGTTATGTATAATGTATACCTACACTTTAATACATATTTAAGCTCTTTCATTGGTGTGGATGCTTGCCAGAAGCACGTGCACACATCGTATACGTGAATATAAACCAATTACAAATATTAATAATTAATTGATTAATATCAGTCAATTAGAAGCTAATTATATTAAATAGATCTGAAAGCGGGAGAGAGAGAAATGAAAAAAAAGAAATTATGCGATCTTGTATGTCAATGCTGTATGTTGATGCAATAAAAGTGAATAAAAATAGTAAGTTTGCAGAATCGAGATTAAGAGAAAATAAAATAGACCCCTTAAGGACAACAGATATGAACCTAATTTGGATAATCTAGGATCCGTCCAATCGATGTTACAGAATAATATTTTAAAGATTACTATATCAAAGAAGATGAGGGATGCCATTAGATAAGAATTGTACGCGGACTAGCGCATACTTTATCTTAAATAAATTCACCCAATCACGTATGAAATTTAAACGGTTGACTATACACATGCCTTCAGATCAATTCATATATCTATATATACAGCCCAGTTATATCACCTCTTCAACATGTCCATGCAGTCCAATCAATACCGTTGCACCATCCTATATATATCCGTGTGTATATATACACTCGCCTATCAATTGTTTTAACAGCTATATAGAGAGATCTATATATGCACTAATCCACTGTCTTATCGCCTAACCTGGTTTATGTTTCTAAACTTTAAGATTGATCTCACATCGTCTACTTTATGCAGGGCCTCTAGGAAGGGGATAAGGTCTGCTAGCTGCGTATCATCCTGTATGTATGTATGTATATATGTATATATGTATGTATACATGTATATATATGTGTGTATGTGTAGGTGTGTGTTCATGTCAATATTATTCTTAATATACATAACAAAAATATACATATTTTTTATATCTATACACACTCACACACAAACCCATTCCTGCTCCAATGTATGCATGCACGCAAACAACCGGACAACCATAAAATTTTAATGCACACACTTACGTAATGTATAAAAAACCCAAATAAAAAGAACAAATCTAACCATACATAATACAAATATATCTATATAAAAATGCATGCCCATCTATATTCCCTTACCTTATTGGATATCCAGGTCTCAATAGGAATCGCATTATCCTATCAGAAAGATCGTTCTGGTCAGTGACCAATCATAAAACCTCCTACTATTACTCAGATTTCTCACAATTTTATATTATTTATAAAATAGTGCATATATGAGATAAAAAAGAGAGGTTTCATTGGTAGAGCTAGAACGTTTCTGCACCAGAAAATGTCAATTTCACTACTTATGATCTTGGAAAATTATACTTTTACAGGCTAAATAACACCCAGGCATGCGCCTCTACGTAATTAATCACAATAAATACGGAGATGGATTGAATTGATCGCTGTCTAATCACCATTTTCCCATTGAACAAATAGAAATATACCATTATAGTCCAAATAAGGTTAAACAATTGCTAAAAAAAGGGAAATTACAGTCCATATCATTGGATAGTGCGAGGAGCATAATGTTGGAATTTTTTATATAGGAAATGATTCGTGATTGAAAGATAAAGGGAGATGGTGGGACCAATTAGAACAATGAAATCTACCAACCACACTACAATATATAGATATAACACCAATCATAATCGAACATAATAGTGGCTATTGAATAATAAACATGTTGAAAGAATGGTATACAGGGGATAAAGGTGAAAGAATTAATAACAATAGAGGAGAAGTGTGACGATAGTTGATATATATAGATGTATAGATGTGTACAAATTAAAAATTATAGATACAGGGGGATCTTACAGGATAGGAAGTATAGGCCAGGGGGGAATTATCCACTATAAGGACATTAGTCAGATCATTATCCACCAATGAGAGGTCCTTACTGAAATGAGGTAGATGACAGCTCTCCCGGTAAAGACGACTCTTAATGACTAAAGTGTAAAACAGGTTAGGGGCTGAGATGGGGGGAGAGTAGGTATACAGGGTATATAGGGAATAGTGTATAGGGTATAGTGTAGAGGGTATATACGGTATAGTGTATAGTGTATATAGGATATAGTCTATAGGGTATATAGGGTATATAGGGTATAATGTATAACGTATATATGTTATAGCGTATAGTATATAGGGTATAGGGTAATGTATATAGTACACAGTGTATAGTATATATACATACCTCTAGCCCCCCCAACCATCTTCTCCACTGGATCCAAGGCGTCGATGACAGGCTCAGCATACTCCCTCACACTAGCCGTATAGAGTACTACATTATACCACCTAGCGACCTCCCGTAGGAACAGGTCTACAAAGGGTCTCTTATAAACATAGAACTGAGTAGGCCGCCGGTCAATGTAGATCTCAAAGTAGAGGTCGTAGAATGGGCTCAGAATAATAGGACTGGAGTGCACTAGGGTCTCATCTAGGTCCAGCACAAGCGTCTTCTTGCGAAAGGGGGTCGCGCCTGGTGCGGACATGAGCCTAGAGAATACACATGGGGAGGAAAAAGTGGGGGTGGGGATAATAGGTAGGGTTTAGGGTTAGTAATAAGAGAGAAGAAGAGAAGAAGAGAGAAAGAGGGGGCATGAGTTTGATTGGCAAGAACATTTGTAATAGGGTGTACATGTGTTTATGTGTGGATGTATATGATAGTATGTATGATAGTATGAGAGTATATATGGAATAATAATAATAATAATAATAATGGTAACCCTTACCTTGGCATCGTCATCTTTCCTTCGCCCATATAACCATTAGCGGGTCTGCCTCTCCACCTTAACGGGTTGACGGGCCAATGACCACGAGGGGCATGGGGGGTAGGTTCGGTACTATGTATGTACTAATAGGCATTAAAAGAGAGGTTATTATAGGTAGAAAATAATGGAAATATGAAATGATTTGGGAAAAGAACTGGAGATATAGTTAAAGAATGAGTAAGTGGATAAGAGAAAAAGAGGCATGAAATCATTGATAGAAATAAAAAGTTGATTGTCTAGGGTGTGGACTGTATATGTACATGTATATATGTGAATGTATATGACTGTTAATATGTATGCGTGTGTTCTGTATGTATATATCTGTATGTAGATATGTGTATATGTATATACATATATTAGTTCCGGGTACAAGTCGGAATAATTATCTACTACAAAGTATTTTAATACTATAGTAAATGTGCAAATAACTAAACAAGAATGGTCCCTCCAACACACCTCTATATACTGGCTCTAATACAACCACACTAAGGTCTACCTGTCTCCTTATACCCCCTTTCTGTCCTATCATATATAAATACATAAGAAATAGTATAGTACGTATAGTATAATATAGTATGTATACTGTCGTATGATGTGTACAGTATGCATAGTAGGTATAGTATGTATCGTATAGTATAGTATACTATGTATGGTATGTATAATATGTATAGTATGTATAGTATGTATAGTATGTATAGTATAGTATAGTATACTATGTATGGTATGTATAGTATGTATAGTATGTATAGTATAGTATAGTATAATATGCATGGTATGCATAGTATGTATAGTACATATAGTATAGTATGTATATTATGTGTGTACGGATAAATCGTATACAAAAAATAATAATAATAAAAAGCATGCCTTTTAAACTCTTGTGTATAAATTATTGTGTAGTGTCTAACCTTTCATTCTATTTGTTTTCTTTGGGCTATAAGGGTATCTACACATATACATCTATAACTACGCACTTGAACATATATACATATCTGCACACACATGGATATACATATATACGTAAATAAAAGTTCCCTACCGGTTGTCTGGCTTCATTTGGTTTTTTTCTTGTAAACTTTAACAAGAACTCTACAATCAAAGTCCACAATATAATTAGAGGCTGTTTAAAAGCATTCCAACCACCCATGTTAGATGTGGGTGTGACTCCAACTCTCATTCTTGTTGTTAGAGCGTAGTTATTAATCTCTGATACCGACATGGCATGTGTATGTAGGCTTTGCTATGATTTGCAAGGCAACTCTATTTCTCTCTCTCTCTCTCTCTCTCTCTCTCTCTCCCTCTCTCTCTCTCTCTCTCTCTCT
>NAOQ01000316.1:5296-17930 GCA_002751075.1 Ichthyophonus hoferi
TCAGATGGTCAATGCTTATAGCCATATTGTTTGCCGTGAAGCCGTTCAATTGGGCAAGAAACAAAAGCCCATCCATTAGAGGTGCCGATTGCATGATCTGTAGGAACACATTACAATTATTATATAATTATAAAAGTCCATAAGTAATGAGCTAAACCATATTTCATTATAATATGTTATTGCCATATATATATCTGTATATCCTCTTCTAAATGTTTTTAAATTTTAAAATGACCCAGTTGATTGCCTGTCTCGTATTGTATAATTGTGTATATACATGTGTCTATATAATGAAATACTACTATATATATATCTTGTAAACCAGTAGTACACCCTGTATTATATTATCATACTTTGAAGTTGTGTATTCTATTTCTATTCCTTTTCTACTTTATCACTATAATACTATTATTTGTTGCCCCGTTGTTAACGTAATCTTTTAAAATTGCATTCTTGACGTGGTTCCAGGCTGTATCTATGTCAAGATAACTTAATAAAATAATAGAGAAAACTTTAGGAAAATTGACATCTTGACGGGCGAAATTTCATTATGTCAACAAAGAAATAAAATAAAATAAAATAGGTGTATTTAATAATATAATCTAGTAAAGCTGTAATATGTTCCAGTTCAATACATTATATATACATGATTTATATAACCAATCTTAAGCTTAATCAATAAATTGCGCTGTAATTGCACTATATCTAGCTGTATCTATGTTATTATTATCTTAATATCATAAGGAATTAGAATAGCATGAAAACTTCTACCAGTATCTAATAAAATAACAAATGAAAAATGTCTACAATCCACACCACGAACAAACAATTTGGGCCAATTTTTTTTTGTTAATAATATTCACCGAACATTGTATACATACATACATACATACATACATACATATATATAATATAATATATCAATACATATATACATACATAAGCATACACATGAAGATATATATGAATATGTATCCCTATATATACTATGTATAGCTCGCACGCATGTGCATAGATCTAGACCGAGTTCCCGAGTTCCGGGCTTTGGTAAACTTACTAAAAATCAGGGATCTTATTAGTGGACAATCAAAGATGGGGGAGCATTGTCTCATGTATAGGCCAATTATAAATCATTATAATATCATATCTTGACGAATAGAAAAGTAATAGTCGAGTTTCCAGCAGTTTAACTCTTAATGAGAATCAGTAGTCCTATTGGTGGATAATCATAAATTTGAAGAGCATTGCAACCCATATAAGCAAATAATGGGATCTGATACCACCTAGAACTTTCTTAATGAAATTGTCGAGTCCTACTTTAACACAGCCTTGGGATTCATACTGTTGGCGCTAAAGCTGTTTAGAATACATCAACATAATATAAACTTGAATGAAAAGCGAAAATGCAGTCTGTGTGTCTATCTAACCTACCATTATTTTTTGCATCCTTTCATAACATACGCATCATATAATTTATTGTATTTGGTCAAAGATTGATAAAAAGCGAAACTCTAGAGTCTGTTTTAATAATAATAATAATAGCACTAATCATAATAATAAATATAAAAATAATGATACTAATTATACCAATCATTAATAAAAGTCATGTGATCCTGCCGCAGTTCTACGATCTTTTGAGATTAGACCATAACTCGACTATGTGCATACATAACATTACCACGTCACACATAATGGCTATATGAATATATATATATATCGGCATGGTTAACAAGAAGAGTGTGTGGTGGAATGTTGTCCTGCACGCATTAGGTCTAATGAAACATGCGACATCAAAGTCATTGGATATTAATCTGTTACTAACCCTGTCAGATTACAAGAGCCAAAAATGACGACTTCTTATGAGTTTGGGATAATTGTAGTTTTAAGATATTATGGGGATTTTGTTGGGGTTTCCGTCAATATATATTCTTACTTGTTTATATGTTGATACATTGGCGTTGTGCAACAAATATGGTATCTGGAAAAATACGAACTATAGATCCTCTAATTAGGTGTTAAATAGGAGTCAGGCTTATATAAGAATTAATTTGACTCGTTTCTTGACTAGAACATATCATGAATATTAATCTATTTATTTGAATGATTGGTTTGCATTGTATACACATCTTAAATCTATTATTATTTAGATAACAACTATATTTCTATCTATTCTAATCTCCCTAGATTCTGTTATGAAATACGTATATTCAGATATTCGTCTGAGAAAATAGTCCCTGTTGATTGAATAATATTTAAAATAGGGCACAACAGTGACACATACAGACAGCATCATTTGTTGATTCATGTTCAGGGCATGGGCAGGTCATATAGTGATTGGTATGTATACAAAAGCTTGGCATAAGGATAGCATAAGGATTGTTGTTACTGTTCACTACCTACAATTACCATGAAAACCAAAATGCTCAAGAAAATATATAAAGTATTTTTTTATTGTTTTTTTTTTATAGAAAAAACTATTATTTATATATGTACGTGTGTGTATTGTGTAACATACCATTAATGCATTAATACTGCGCTGAAGACAATCAAAACCAGAGAAAAAGACAGTATCAGGATAATGGTAATTATTATATTATAATCTGTTATCGTCATCGTGAAAAATTTAAATGTTTAAAAGAATATAATAGTGTAGTTATTTTATTTTATTTTTAAAAATTATTTAACAAGAGAAAATTTACTCCTGAATTAAGAAATTAAGTAGGGCCCTTGCTTATCTCTTCGTGGTAATCATACCTAATATATAAACGACTTACCCATCTGAAGTAGACTGAAAAAATGAAGTTACTAATTTCTGAGAGAATTTAATGCGTTTATTAACTAGAAGCAATTGAGCTTATTATAAGTAGTAGTACCAAGGTCGAGGAAAACTCTGTTATTGGAATGAACACTTCAACCTTTCTAGACAAATTATTATTATTGTATGTGTATATTATTTTTCTCCACTCCTGATAATAAAAGACTCATTGGATTCTTCTATACAGTAGCTCAACCTCAATCTGGTGATCTTATTAATTACCTATAAAAAGTATAAAGTAAAATTTAAAAATAGTTAAGAGAATTAATAGAGTTTCTTTATTTTAAAAATACTTTCCTATATATATGTTTATGTATTGGGAAATTTAATAGTTCATTGGCTTGTTCTATGTTTGCATAGAAAAATCAAAAAGTTATTGGTCAGAGTTAGATATAATCAAGTCCATGCTGTAGTAGATGATAATGGGAAAGTTGAAATTAAATTACATTTAAAATATTGTCTTATCATTATAATTAAGATTAGTTTATAATATAAACTATAAATAACATATTAAATTTAACATAGCAGAGACATAAATGACATACAATACAATATTTTACGTTTATGCTGTTTTATGTTTTTCCATCTACATGTATATCGTTTAAAGGCAAGACTATAAAGATCTTGTAAAATCTACAATACAATTCACATAGTCCAATAACCTATCAAGCATCTATCTATTTCACATCATCAAAAGATACGATTCAATTGTAGAATTACTAAATATATAAATAAATATTTTAAATAACAAAGTCAATATATCTTAGTTATTGTAATACAATATCTATCTCTTCTGGCCTTCACATAGAGGATTTTATATAATTAAGCAGGGTCTCTGATAATATACATTTATCTCTTTTCAAAGGTAATATATATATATATATATGTTAAGCAAGTTAAGCATTTTTATATATATTTTAAAATGACTTAGAATAGGAATTCTGTAATATATTTTAAATAGCCTTGTATTTATTTATATTATGACATCTCAACAACGTACAACGGATTAATTCTTGGATTGGAGTAGGGTAAAGCTGAATGCCGATGTTACTGCAAAAATCGTCTGCTCTGTAATAATTCAAACCAATTTTTTATTATAAAAACATAATATTAAATTAGTATTTTGGAATACAATATAAACTTATAATATTATAGGATTCGATATAATTTAATTTGGATATATTAATTGTAATAAAGATGCATGCCTCTTGCTCAGAAATAGTCCGCAGCAATAGTTTTGGCACAATGAAATTATATTTTATAAGGACTAAAAAGAGGATGCATTGGATAATTTTGACTATCAATATTACCAATATTAGGCATAAATGGTTTGTATTAATCCAAATTTAGTATAAATACAAGCTCTTTGATTAGCTAATATTGAAATATATTATTCATAAGTCAATGCATGCACAGTACACGTTTATTACATATATATTGCATTATTGGCTGTAGTTATCATACTAGATTTTTCCACTACTCCATAGAGATTAATCAGGTAAATTTTATAAAAAATAAGCAGATATAGAATTATAACATAATTATGTACAATAGTTCTAGATGTTAGAGTTTGTACTATTTTCGGCCAATGAAGTATGATTGACAAGATGCAGCTCTATCCGAAATGCTATGCAATACTACGCATGTGAAGCTTGTCGCATAGATTTACTGTGATAAAGAATAATTGAATATATATATCAGTGGGTTGTCTAAGTAATACAAAGCATAATTAATATATTATTAGTATAATAATCATACTATAGTATATTGGATTATGTTAACATATGTAACTTCAGAACGTACTAGATATAAATACAAGCAAATATGAATGGCAACCTGGAATGACATTATGATAAAATTCTTTCAGTTGCAGTTATAATTAGCAATCCATATTAAATTTAATTTCATTTGCTAGCAATGTGGTTAATTTTGATTATTACTATTAATAGTATATTAGTTTGTTAGTTACCTACTAGTTATAAACTATACTATATTAATGTAAAAGGTACAAATAAGTATATATATATATATATATGTGTGTGTGTGTGTGTTTTTATATATATTATGGTACTGGTATTTTATTTTATTTTTGACTTCTTGTTGGCGCTACTATCTTATGTGGCCATGGCACTTATACCATATATGGCTATAACCAATCATATATCACTATTGCGTTAAGTACGGTAAGCCCTTGATTTTTATATAAAATATCACAGCATGTGAACACAACATGTGAAGATTGCTAAGAGTTTTCCAGGCCACGATTATCTATATTTATCTTTATATGTGGTGAATTACTACACGTGGATGTAAGACCAGACTATGGCTTGGAGTGTTTATTTATAGAATATCAGGGCGAACAGTTCCATTTATTGACCCATAAGGGCAATGAACGCGATAGTCATAAGCAATGAAGTGTGCCATCAGAAATTGGTTCACTTTGTAGTTGATGTAAATTGGCTATAATTATATTGTGAGTCGAGTGCGAATTATCTGTAATTTGAATGTAAATCATCTGTGATAGCATAGTTTAAAACAAAGGTATAATAATAATACGATATGGTAGTGATAACAATTTTATTTAGTACAATGAGGTGTAAAATAATACCAATAAACACAGACTAACCCACCTCAATGCACTTTATATTATAGATTGAAATATACTTCTATTTTCTACTTTGCAAGACTGTTTCATATGATATGATGCATCACACAAATGGCACATCCCAACATCCAATCCTCATCGTATGCCAATCGCATATTAATCGCATATTAATCCATAAAAACAAATTTAATTGGCCCTTATTTCATTCCATCGCACACCATACCCATACATAATATGGAAATATTTGATAAGATAGGCATCGGTGTCTCATTAGCTGGAAACATATGAAGTGTGATTATGCGATTATAGAGTGCCACGTGTAATGAGTTCTATCCTTTAGCCAATAAAATGCGCAGATCGGATGATGTGTATATCATGATACTAAGATATTATCTTTATTAGATGAAAAGCTTTCTTTAGAGTATGAACTTAACCTAAAGATATATAAAATAAAATCTTATATATATTCTAAATAATATATAGTAATCTGTAGTAGTTCTATGTTCTATTGATTTGTCCACAGGCTCGGGGTCTCCATTTAGTTTTCGATTCCCAGATAGATGTTTTCTTCTAGATGCTGGAACGTATCTCAATCTAGTTTATTAGGAACTAGTCAGTTCTTGGTACATTTTTTTTTTCTGCCTTAGGGCTATGTATGGATCGCCCTCTTGTAGGAGTTACTGCATTTGCCTTTATAAAAGATTGTAACCAATGTAAAGATAATAAAATAGGTCACTGATGTATCCTGTTAGTGTACATGGTAGCTGTAATGGTTATCGTCTTGAATATCTTCAATGGCGCCACAATCGGAAGATTTTCTTAAACAGATATTGCGTAAAAACTATATGATTGGGTTACGCTGAGGTTGGCTCAGCGAATAATAAATTGATATACAATTATGTAGTATCTACTGAGGATTCCAAATAACCGTAAATTAACAGGACGATGACTTATATTAATAATTTATGCATTTTCATCTAAAGTCATGCAAAACAGAGACCTGTTTGCAACTGAATGTAAATAAAAACTAATTCACCCAATTTATAATAAAGAAATGGGTTTACAACTATAGTATATGATGATATTTACATACGCATATGAGTGTATAAGTAATACAATAGTGCCAAGATCAGAAATACATGGAATGAGAGAAAATGCTTTCTAAAGGGTATACCTTGGCCAAGTGGATTATATGAAATAAAATTTTATACATATATTATTTGGAAAAGAACTAGTCTCTGTTGTACTGCGTTCTATTTGACGTACAATGTTCCTATCTTTGGCTGGTTGATCTAGACAATTATAACTAGGTAAGGGACAAGCTAGAGCCTATGTAAGTTCTGCTTAAAGTAGGCAAAGTTGTTCTGAATTCAGAGATGTTTTAAGCTTCTTAGCTAGCAACTTGCAATATAAGTTACAACTACGATGTAGACCACTGTAATAATAGATGAGTATTATGTTAAGTATTCTCAAAGGGTTTAACTGTACTAGGCTTGACTAATAGGCCTTCCAGTTAAGAATTTGGATAATTAAGTTTTACTACTTGAAAGTCAAAAGACACAGTATAAGCAAATAAATTTCCTAAAAGGCTTTTAACATATACACCAATGTAAAAGGTAATAGTAACAGCAATTCATATCAAACTTGCTAGAAAAAGACATTTCTCTATGTATTATTAAAAAATGAATTTCATAACAATAATAAGAAAAAATATATAACAAAAGTGCAGCAAAACTCTTTGATTCTAACTTACGTTACTATTGAAAGTAAAAATAGTATTGATGTTATTAAGTTCTATTTGCAAATTGTCGTCAGGTAAACTACAAGCTAAAGCTCTCAATGGCTACCTCAATCTCACGTTATTAATTTAAAGTTATAGAAGCCTTTAGATTCTTACATAGTAATGTAATATAAATGTTGCAGTAACTGTAATCAAATTGTGGCTGTGGGTATACGGTAATGATATTGTTACTATCAGAAGAAGCAGCACCAGGTCTAACTAGTTGGCCTTCCATTAACATATCTGGATTATATACCTGTTTTTTTATAGAAATTATAGGAATTATATGAACAAATACAAATTTAAAATTCCAGAATATAACTTTTTGATAACTGTTATTAATAATAATATTTTTATAACTGCACAGTTCCCTCTATTATTGTGTGAAACCTTGTATTTACGCTTCTTCCGCTCAAAACCAGTTTTGCTTAAATCCGTCCTGAACAATATTAACTAACCAATGAGCCTATGTTATGTGTGATCAATAACTATATACTATTTTATTGGTTATAAGCGACTGGCGTAAGCTATTCTACGAGTTGATTGAATTGTCGACCTTTTAACACCAGGCTTTGAACCAATAAGGAATATTGATTATTCAAAAAGAATCCCTATCAAACTTAATTAGAAAGGAGCGTCTTTTCTTTCCAGTAATAAGCGAGCATAATAACAATAAATAAATAAATGTAAAAGTGTAGTAAACGTTTTGGTTTCAACATATAGTATACATGGTTAAGTATATAATAAATAAGCTATATTATGATCCCTCGGGCCATAGTATATTCACTCTAATGGCGAGCGAAATACTGTTGACTACGTGTACGTTCATAGATTAAGAGGGCTTCTACAGGGCCTATAGCAGCTACAGCAGGACACTGCAGGGAAGAGAGAGAAAGAAGAAAAAAAAAAGAGGGTAGTTAGTGAGAAGGGGACATAAATATTATAATAGTATAAAATAATATGGTGATATAAAAATAACACAAATAGAACTATACAAAGAAATTTTTTTAAAAGTAAATATAGTCCATAATAAAACAGGGGAATAGGATACTAATAATAGTAATAATAGTAATAGCAAATCCCACCTTATCATAGTGGTATTCACTCATAACCTCTCCTAAGGTATCCGCATCTACAGCCTATTATCCACACCCTAGTGTTAGAAGTAGTGTTTTTTATATTGTACTTAATACTATAGTATAGTGTATTATGATACTCTGCCCATTAGTGTATGGCTAAGTTTAATCTAGTTAATAGATATGTTTCTATATTGGAATAGACTAAATCAAGATAGTATGACGCCATATTTCTGTAAAAAAAAAACACAACGTATAGATACATATATATTTATAGCGTATACTTATATATATATCTATACCCATACCTGCATCTATACCCTATACCTATGCTTATATTCATACCTATATTATACACTCTACACTGTATACTATGTACTACATTAAATATCTATATCTAGATATCTATCTTATTTTCTCCCTCCCTTTCCCTCTGCCTATCTATATACTTATACACCTACATCCACCCTAGCCACCCATTCAGCAGGTGTTATAGCTCTTCCGTAGTATAATATATGTCGACCTAAGTTAATACAGGCCTCGCGCGAGTTATTGCCATTTGTGGCAATTTGGGCACGTAGTTTCTGGCGGGCTTTAGCTATGTCTATCTCACGAGGATGAATACAAAGTTCTATCCAGGTATACTATAGTATAAGGTATAGGGGATATATAGGGATATACAGGAAGATATAGACATGGATGTATAATATAGGAGAGAGAGATGGTGAAAAAGTGAGAAAGAAAAAAGAGAGAGATAGATGAATACAGAGCTCTATAAACGTATACTATAATATAGGAATATGGAATAGGAGTTAGAGAGAAAAAGGGAGAGATGGAAGGGAAAGATAGTGGGAGAGAGGGAATAAGTAGAGATATTAAGACAGGTATACTATATAGCATATAGAAAGCACAAGAAGAAATAAAAATACAAGTACAAATACATATACATATACCTATACATATACCTATACATATACCGAAGACTATGCCTATACCTCTACATATACACATATGCCTGTATCTATTCCAATACCTACACATATATATATATATATATATATATATATCTATATCCATATGCATACTTATATCTATACCTATACATACCTGTAATTCTGATAGACTGTTATCTATGGTCATTCTATCACTTATAAAGTAACCACCCAATAACCCTCCATCCTTATAGGGTATGTGGAAGTGATCGATATATTCCGTGTTCTTATCACTGGAGTATAGTATATAGTAGGTTAGATAGTATATAATATAGTAGCATAGTATGATAGTGTAATAGTAGGGTAGATACTATATATGATAGTATGATAAATAATATATAGGATATAGTATGTAGTAGCATAGTATAATAGACAGATAGTATACAATAACATAGTATTATAGCTAAACAGTATGTTAGTATAATAGTATGATAGCATAATGGTATAATAGTATAATATTATAACGGTATGATGACATAATATTGTGATAGTATAATAGTATAGTAGTATGATAGTATAATAATATGGTGGTATAATAGCATAATAGTATAATAATATAGTAGTATAATAGTATGATAGTACAGTAGTATAATAGATATTATATATTTATATATGTGCCTAATATAATGGGGTTAGAGTTAGAGCTTGGTCTCTGTGGTCTTTACTGTTAACACCATGTTTATATCCTTTGATATACTATACTATAATTGCATATCTATACCTATCCACATATATGTATGCCCTATGTAGTAAGCGGGGAATCCTAATTAATTGATGCTAATTGGTGATTATAGGCCGCTTTGTTCCATGTACGACAGGTTAGGATACAGCATTACTCTGCTAGCTATATAACGTACGTATGTTGCGCTTTGTTATAATATAGCATAACATAGCATACCATATTATAACAATATATTATGGTATAGTATGCCATAGGGTAATATAATACAATATAACATATCATAGTGTAACATAACATAACATAACATAACATAACATAACATAACATAACATAACATAACATAACATAACATAACGTAACATAGCATAACATAGCATAACATATTATAGTATAGCAATAATTTACTATAACATTATATAACCTAACATAATATAAGATCACCTGACATCATAAAAATATAATAAACATAGTATCCACCCACACTTATATATTGGAAACCACTAGGCGTCCATCAATAAACTCTATACTACATTATACTATACTATATTATATTATATTATATTATATTATATTATACTATACTATATTGTACTCCTTGACCATATCCAGTCACAACACGTACCTGCACATTATCTTGGGAAGGTAAAACGAACGTACATTAGCTGGAATCTGACTCTTGTGCCAAGATCCTAGCATACTAGTGGCTACCATAAGAGGGACAGTGTGAGGGTGGTCAGCCTTAGGACAAGCGAGGGCTAGAGCTATATGGGCATAGGGGATATCATCATCTCTGAACCGTACTTCTGACCCTATAGGATTTGGGGAGAGAGGAGGAGAGGTGGAGGAGGTAGGAGGAGGGGAGTAGGGTATGGTATAGTATGTGTGTATGTATATGTATATATATGTTTGGAGGCGGGCAGAAATGGATGAGCCAGCAGGTAGTATACTCTATACTAATTGAAATCTAAATTATATCATATCACATTGTATTGCTAAGACTGCGCTACATATACGCTGTATTTATATGTTAAAAGAAATTAAAATTAAGAGAGAGATTAGATTAGCAATTTATTTATACCTATTAGTCGGGGTGGTATATCTTTGGTTTCACGGGAGGAAAACCCCAAAGATGAGAACGCTTTAGTTACGGCCTATGGTTGTTTGATTACAATTTTAAATGAGGATATTATTAGTTAGAAGCACTTACATACATAAGAAGTTGCTATATTTATGTCCTTATGTATATAATATAGTATATAGTATGGTGCATAGTATAGTATAGAGTAGGGTATATAGTATGGTATATTGTATGGTATATACTATGGTGCATAGTATGGTCTATAGCATGATATATAGTAGGGTATATAGTATGGCATATGGTACGGTATATAGTGTTGTATATAGTATAATATATAGTAAGGTATATGATACAGCATATAGTAGGGGATATTGTATGCTAAATATATATTTAATAAAACCCGAGTGCATGTATGTAGACAAATGTCCCACAAAAAGAATCCACAGAAAGAAATGCAAACTGTAATGATAAAAATTAGAAACCAATCTGAGTAGAGATATACATACATGCATACCTACATGCATACATATTTATATACATATATACATACATACATATAAACATACATACATACATACATACACATATAAATATTTACATATACACATGTCGACCTACCTTAACTACATCCTCATGTTTCACCCTTCCGGATACAGCTACTACCAACCCATCTGTAGTATAGTACCTCTTCATAAAGTCCTTCAATTGGCTAGCGGTCAGATTGGTAATATTAGCCGTAGTACCATGTAAGCTATTACCTAACCCATGGCCTTGGTAGGCTGTTTGGTGCAGGTAGGCCATCATAAGCCAGCGGAGATTGGATTCCGACACCTATATGCATATGAATAGATATAGATATAGATACAGGTATAGATATAGGTATAAGTGTGTAAATACATATGCTTAATGCTTATCAACATTGTTTATTATGTTAAGTAGATTCTTTAGCTTATGTAAACCATATCAAATACCTATAAATCTTACTATATCTTATTTATCATATCCTATTCTTTTCTACTATATCTTATTTGATCCTACCATATTCTATCCTATTATACTATATCCTAGCATAATATATCCCATCCTATTATATCCTGAAATATCATATCCTATAATATATCTTCTCCTATCCTACTATATCTTATTCTACTATTTACTATCCTATCCTGCTGTATCCCATCATATATGTGTACCTTCATTGTCTTTAATATACTCTCTCTCTCCCTATCCAGATCTTTACTGGTAATTACAGGGTTGACAAAAATGTCCCCTAATAAGTCTATGGCTTTTTCTATCTGATTGGCTGTGGTATTAACTCGGAATTCCTGAGATTGGTGATAGATAGAGAGAGGGCAAGAATAAATATAGTAATAATAGAAGAAATTGTATACAGAAAGAGTAAGTTATAGGATAACACAGAGTAGGGAAGATGGGGATGTAGGTTAGGTGGGTAGAAAGAAATGGTGATAGATAGAAGGAAAAGGGAAAGAGAGATAGAAAGAATGAATGAGATATATAATAGCTATATATATATGGTATATGCTATACTATACTATACTATACTATACTATACTATACTATACTATACTATACTATATTATATTAT